>QKWP01001386.1:13310-68327 GCA_003550325.1 Gigaspora rosea
AAAAAAAAAAAAAAAAAAAAAAAAAAAAAAATCAAACTTACATTCACTAAAAAAGAAAAAAAAAAACAGACTTAAGCCCATTAAAAAAAAAAAACAGACTTACACTTACTAAAAAACATATAAAAAAAACAGGACTTATACTCACTATAAAAAAAAATAATTTTTTTAAAAGTTCAAAATCTTTTAAGCTTGTTTAATCCACAAGCTACCAAGGATTATAAATATATATACTACAAATTGTACCAAAAAACTTAAAAAAAAAGTCGTTTTGCTCAATTTTTACCCTTTCTCTCTTTTACCCCTCTCACCCTTTTACCTCTCTCTTTCTTTTCACCTCTTTCCTTTTTACCTGCTAGGTTACTATTATAGCCCAGATTTTTTATTAGCACATTTCAAATATAACATTTATAAAAATTTTCTCTTTAGCATTCTTTTAAATATACCTATTTTGCCATTTAGTAGGTTTCAAATATAACCTTTTTCTCTAATACCTACTTTTCAAATATAACCTTTTTTAAAAAATGGGCCTCTATTAGCTATTTTTCAACTATGATATCACATAGATTATTCGGGTCCTCATGCATAGGTATATATTTATTTTTCTTTATAAGTAGGCGAGCCCCGTATATTTTTACAGTTATAATGTTTATTCCTGTATTCTATAGATGTGTTGTCAAATTATTATAGTAACAAATATACCAATTTCGTGTCAAATTAATGTGGTGCCAAATATAGTAATAACATTTAATTAGTGCAAAGAAAAATGTGATTGACATGTTAAATTATTGCAATGCTAAGTCATTTTCACATTAATTCTTTTATATAGTGTATTCGATTTTTAGCTTTGCTAGCATATCATGCCAATTATTATATACAATGCGTATCAAGTCATTATATACTAAACTAGAAAAATAAATCATAATCTCTAATAAAAAAATATATTCAATATTTTTTCATAACAATAACAATTGCTTATCTCTATCATTATGTCATCATATGCTCCCATTATTTCAAAGTCTTTCAAGAAAAACCAATGTAAAAAAGAACTACATGCTATAAAAAAAGTTAAAATCAAGAAACCTAATAATTTGATAATTGGAAAGGATGATTTCATGTTTAATTCTAGTACTAACCAGATCGAAAAAGGAGCAAACATATTTTATGATCCTCTAAAAGTATGTAACTAAAATTACAATATTTTTCTTTATTGTTAAGCCCGTGATAAAGATCAGACAAGCTTCTCACAGTTTAATCCATTGAGTTATCAGATAAGCATATCCAATATAGATATCTATATAACCTATTTAGTGTTCACATATTATTTATATTTTTTAAAGCACAAAACACGAATAGAGATACACAAATATACAGTAGAATAAACCCATAATTATATTCAAACACAATGGGTTTCTGAGAACTTTGTTGCTAAAGATCTTAAATCATCCAATATATCCTAGCTCTTCATAATAGTTAGTCCGGAGTCCACATTTATCAAAAAACTCTTAGAAGAAAAATATCAAAGATGAATTGTTAGCAAACAACTTCCTATTGATAATGATATCTCTTCGATATCAGCCCAATATTTAATGTTATTGAAATCAAAGATTTTTTATGCAACATATACTTTGATTCAACATTCTCAGAATTGTGGAATGAATTTGGGCAATAGGCAAGTTTCTATAAGGTTTCCGATTTTAGAAAAAAATTTTATTACCATTGTTGTTGTATATGGACCAAAATCAACTATACGTACAATTTGCAAGTAGAGGCTCAAAAAAGTCCTCTAGACCTTTATGGTATCCCAGAAGTACTTCAGAAACATCCAAACAATAAACTTATTATTGCAGATGAAACAACCAAGAAAGTTGCAGGTGGTGTTTATCTTGATAGCTACAAATATTTTTCTAAACCCCAATGTTTTAAAAATGCTATTAGTAAAAAAACACTTGTAACTCTTTAGCTTCTGAGACTGTACAGAATATAGTAGATCAATATTATAACCATGCCCTTAGTAGCCCTTCTCACCGATCTAACCAATTTGCTAAGGATCTAATAGAGCATTTCGGTTGTTTCACTAATAGCAACAATGGACTATATGTCATCACAAACACTGCATTTACGCAATGTAAAGAGCATCGGAAGTGTGTTCGAGAGTTAATTCAAGAGCTTCAGCCAATTTCTGATGCTGTTAATAACTATTTTGGTATTATTTATCCAACTCTGTATACCAAAATGAAAAAACTCAATCTTGGTCCTAATGTTCCCAAATCTTTTGAGATTCTCCCTATGGTTAGCATTAACTTTAATTCTATCTGCCAATTTCACCAAGACCTGAAAGATCATTGAAATACTCTTTGTATCGTCTGTCTACTTGGGAAATTTAAAGATAGTGAACTTACATTTCCTGAATTAAAGTTGGCTATTAAAGTAAAGCAGAGGCAAGCAATAGCCTTCTGATTACACTTTTTGGTTCATAGAAACCTTCCAATTATTTCTGGTATTAGACATAGTATTATTTTTTATGTCCATGATACTATCATAAAGCAAAGGTAGAAATTTGGTTCCCTTTTCGATGATTGTAATTTGAGTCTAGAAGAGAATAGTAGTAAAAAAGAAAAGAAATTACAAAAATATGTTTCTTCTAAGTTAGGCTCTCAAAACTCGGGAGTTAAATTAAAAAATCACTGCCGTAGTCATCTCGGTAAGTACATTATTTAATTGATTGTATATTAATTACATAGAACATACCATATCTAATATTTGTTTTAATTTAAGATTTTGAACCCGCAAAGAGAGGCTTACCGGAGAAATACAAAAATATTATTAATTATTGTTTTAAATATTGGGATCATCTAATGTTTCCCAATTAATAAATTTAATTATTTTACTATATTTTCAATTGAGTGCAATATTATAATGAACATTTTATTTTTTTAATATTAACATCAATGTGCGAATTACTATTAAATTGTTATGCAATCTGCTGTATGTACAGAATGTAGTCAAATTAAAATGGAGCTAAATTTGTAAAAGCTATCAAATATTTCTATTCACAGTCTAACAAAACTGTGATACAATATTAAATATTTATTGAACATCTAGTACCAGTAGAATAATAAAAATTATAACTGGAATATACAAGTAATAGTTCGTCTGATAGGTAATTTTTATAGATTTACACATGATCACCCGTGATAATTAATTATAATAAAATTTTATTGAGATTTAAGACTAGAAAATAAAATGTCAAACTCCTAAAAAGTACTTTAAAACGCATGAATAAATATAGTAAAATTTAGCAAGAAATTTTTTATATATATAAAAAATATATATAAAAAAAGTAGTTTTATAGACAAAATTTTAGGTTAGAAGCAATTTTAGCAATTTTTTAAAAAAGTTTTTGTTTTTGTTATACAAAAATTGATCTACATATTACACCTAATCCTGAATTTTAATTGGTAAATTGATCACTAGTAATGATCACTAGTGGTAATAAATAGCAAACTCTTTTCAAAAATTAGGCCTTTATAAATAAATATTTTTGAATTTGAGTAAATTTAAATTTCTATGATTACATATATTAAAATTTTATTATTTAAAATTCTATTTTAAGTATACTGATAGTCTACTTTATTTTTAAATAAATTTCAAATTTAGATAATTTTATTTTATAAGTGAAATGTATAAGCGAATAAATAAATACACAAGTATAAATAATTAAATGTTCAATATAAGGAATAAATAAGAGTTGGCATTATTAATAAAATAAAAACTTTATACATTTTGCATCTATAGATTCTGTGACCTGCACCCAGGCATGCTATATAGTGGTCTACTATCATGGAGATCTTGTATATGGTAAGTGAATAAATAAATGTATAATCAAATAAATAAATGTGTAAGCAAATAAATAAATGCATAAATCTAATGCATAAGCAAATAAAATATATAAATACTTGTATAAATACAATACAAAATAAATTTCTTTTAATTTGAATTTTTTTTTTATCAATTAAAGTTTTAATTTTTTTAAAAAAAATTTAAAATGCCATAAGAACAAAATAAAGGTTCTTGCAAAGTTAAAGATTGTAACAATAATGATATTACTTGATATTATAAGTTTACCAAAAGAAAAATCAATTAACAAAAATATATTTAATGAGTATAATTATTTAGAAATAAATGATCAATTATGTGATATGCACTATTTAAAAATTGTAGAACCTGATAGAAATAGTAAAATTTTTTACATTTTCAGAAATTATTACTGATGAATAGAAAAATATTACAATTGATATTGTAAATGATAAAGTTATTTTAAATAAAGATGATTTTACAAAATTGATTAATAGAGCAAATCGATTAGAAATATTTCAAGCAGAGATAAATCAAAATTCAAATAAAACAAATTTAAATATTTCAACATCAAGTAAAATTTTTTAATTTATTATATTTTATTTATTTATTATATTTGTTTTAATATTAATAATATTTTTATTAATATTTAGCTTTAAGTTTTAAAAATAAAATAGATTTACTTTCAAAAATTCTTTTTAAAGAACAAAAAAGACTAAATAAATTATCAATAGAACTAGATCCTAAAAAGTTTTCAGAATTAATTACAAAATCTAATTTTTTACTTGATGGATTTTTTGATGAAATTTTTAATGCTATAAGTCCAAAAAACAGAGATTATCAAACTAAAGAAAATGATAAAAAAAAATTAGTTGGATTTTGTTATCTTCTTGCTGAAGCTCAAAATAAATTTGCAAAGAAATTAAAAATAGAAATTGGCCTTTATTTATTAGCATCTAAATGTAGTAGTTCTGAAATAGATATATTAGCAAATCTTGGAATTACAACATGTTATAAAACAGTTAATGATTATAAAAAAAATAGCAAAAGGACATCCTTTAAAAATTTTTAACTATTTTTCATTTTTTGTAAGTAAATTTTTAATAATAATTTTAAATATATTTTTATTTTATTTATTAATTTAATATATTTATTTATTTAGCAAAATACTATGCATGTTTTTAATATTGATAATTATCATTCAATTTATTCTTACAAAAGATTAGATAAAACACTATTATCAAATGTACATGATATGGCTACATGTGTTGCAAAAAGAATTGAAAATTGCAGACCAATTTCAGCAATATATAATAATATTCCATTTTTTAATCCTTTTAATATTGATGCAAGTTTAATTAATAAATATTTGCTTGAAAAATATAATGGAAGTTTTGATATAAGTTATAATGCTCAGAAATTTTATTGGACTAATCAAAATATTCAAAAATTTCAACATTTTGATCGAATAGAACTTTTTACAATTTATATTTATGATGATACAATTTGTGAACGAAAAGAAGAAAGATCTATAGAAAATATTCAAATTGTTAATATTGAAGAATACAGATTAAAATCAACAACAGATTATATTAAAGCACTTTCAATGAAAACACAAATACTATCACTATATAATTATTTGAATCAAAATATTTTACCAGTTGTAGCAGATTGGCCAGGACAATTTTTTATTCGAAAGGCTACATAGGTCGATCAATAAGTTTTGTCGCACGTGCCGTATCTTGATGCAGATCGAGGCTTAGCTAAAAAAAAATTGTGCAATAAAGCATGATATTACATGAATTACATACAAAAAAACAGATCAACATTTTATATGAAATCTGGTGAGAAAATTTTTTTTAAAAACTCTCACGAAAACAATTGCGAAAAAATGAGCTACCAGCAACAGTGTTACTATACTTACGCTCATTAGAAAAATGGAGTATCTACATCTGATATTTATACTGAGTTGGGTGTTGCTGATGGAGGTAATGCCCTATCCAAATGTACAATTGAATGTTGGGTTAAAGCATTCAATAACAGTAAAATGGCCATTGAAGATGAACCACGTCCTGGGCACCCCCGTGAAGCAACCACCCCCAAAAACATTGAAAAAATAAAAAAATTGGTAACTGAGGACCCCACGCCACAACCAAAGAACTGGCTGACCTTGTCGGCATTTCTCAAAGTGTTATTTCCAACATACTTACTAAGGAATTGGGCATAGTGAAAATGTGTGCTAAATAGGTACCGCATGTCCTTACTGAAAAACAAAAAAAAACGGGTTGAGGTTTCAAAGAAGTTGCTTAAAAAATTGCAAAAAGGTTTTAATAATATAATTACAGGTAATAAAACCTGGATCCATTATTTCACTATATCGTCTAAAGAAAGTAATAAACAATGGGTTAAAAAGGGAGGAAACTGGCCTCAAATCATTCGAACTGCTCGATTCAGCAAAAAGCGAATGTTTTGCATTTTTTTTTCTGTTGACGGACCCGTGGCTTGTAAAGTTGTAAAAAAAAGGTTCCACAGTTACCTCAAAGTATTATCTTAAAAATGTATTATCTGAAGTTTTGAAAAATTTAAAAAAAAGGGAAGGGCAAGTCATAACAAACGTCATGCTTCATCATGACAACGCCTCTTCATATACTGCAAAGAATGTCAAAGGGTATTTGAAACAAGACGTATAACTGTGCTTCCCTACTCACCCTACACCCCAGACTTAGCACCGTGTGACTTTTTTTTGTTCCCTAAACTAAAAAAGGAATTGGCTGGTTGACAATTTGAACGAATTGAAAATCTTGCACGTGCTATTAATTCAGTTATTAATTCTATTCCTAATCCAGAATATGTAAAATGTTTTAATAGTTGGCGTAACTGGCTCCAACGTTGCATAGATGTTGCCGGGAAGTATTTCGAAAGGATGATATAATTTTTACCTCGAAATTTGATTTTTTAAAAAAAAATAAATATAAATAACAACAACTGATTATTAATTCACAGTAATATAAATTATGATGAATCCATTATAACTTAACATGCAAATGATCATATGTCGAAATAATTATAGATTTAAATAGATCATTATCTTATTTTAATTTTCGCACAGTCTGATTACGGGTTTGAAATTTTTTTATTCTCATTATTATCATTAAGCAGTTCATTTGCATTAATAAAAAATTAAAATATTTGTGCTGCGACAAAACTTATTGATCGACCTATGTATTACAAAAGAATAAATTTTCAAAAAAATAATCCAAATTATCAAATTACTATTCCAACAAATATTAAAAATTTTATTTCAATTTTAGGACCTTTACATATTACTTTAAATACAAGACAACATATTTTAATAGTTCATTATGAATTTTTTAACAAATTATATAAATTTGTTTTTGGATTTAAAAAAAAACAATTATATAAAAATCTAAAATTAACCTACTTTTAAAATTGCAAGTGAATGTTGGAAAAAAATTAGTAGTATAATTATTTTAAAATTTCCTAAATTATGTAAAAATATAGAATATAGGATGCTTATTGATCTTTTGGATAATTTAATTCCAACAGCTTTAGATATATATGCTATTATTTTTAAATCTGGATTATTTGAAGAATATATAGAAACTATTTTCGAATTTGAACATTTGCATTATGATGGAATAGAAAATTATAACAAAGCACTTTTGGCCTTTTTATCAGATTATTTTTACTAGAAAGATACAAATTATCCATTTAGCAAATTATTAAAATCATATCTTGTAAATTTTAATGACTATTTTGTTAAAAATTTTATAGTAAAATTCAAGCAAATGCAGCTTCAAAAAATTCAGTTAATAATATAAAAAAACAAACATATATATTAAATTATCATAATTATTCTTTTATAAATTTTTATAAAAATACACGAAAATATCTTTATTCTTCTTCAACTTTAGATATATTAATTCAAAAAACATCAATTTTTTTAATAGAAAATTTTCATTCTATTTATACTAAATTGGAAAAACCCCAATTTTCTAAAAATAAGAAAAAAATTTACATTATTAGCTCTTCAATTAACAGTAGATATTAGAAGTTTTCCAGCTAGATATCATTCATCATTTCTACCTACATCAAATTAATGTGATGATTGTAAAGAAGTTTTTGTTGAAACTACAGAAAAAAATGAAATTATTTTAATTTGTAAATATGAATATCATTTAGATTGTTATAAAAAAAAAGCATATTAGATGTAATATTTTGTACAATATTATAAAAAAGGAATTTTTGATAATGTAAAATC
The DNA here is from genome assembly GCA_003550325.1 of Gigaspora rosea. Taxonomy (NCBI): domain Eukaryota; kingdom Fungi; phylum Glomeromycota; class Glomeromycetes; order Diversisporales; family Gigasporaceae; genus Gigaspora; species Gigaspora rosea. The sequence continues at coordinate 21,448 of QKWP01001386.1, forward strand.
ATTTATAAAAAAGATTAGAAAGTAGTGATAATAATATAAAAGAACTTATAGAAGAAGATAATAATAGTAATGATGAAAATGAAAGTAATGTTAATGAAAATAATGAAACAAATAAAGTACAGTTATTATCAGCACAAGATAGTATTAATTTAAAATATATAACAGCTCTTAATGATATATATAATTGGTAAATAAACCTATTTTTTATAAAATTATACTATATTAATAAAACTTTAATATAGCTCCAATCCCTAAAACTTCTTAAAAGATTCAAAAATGTTAAAAAATATATATTTAATAATAAAGTCTAAAAGTATAACTTTAACTTAATACTAAAAAAAATACTATATTAAATAAATAAATACTATAAAAAGTAAATAAATATTATTTTAATACTTAAACTATATACAGTATTTTTTAAAATAAAAAATTAGTTTATTTTATTAATATAATATAGTTTTATATATGTAGTTTACTATTTTGAAGTCAAATTTAAATATATTATGCAGTATGTTCTGTAACAATTAATTTTTTTGATTGGTATATTAAAAAATAGTGGACTTATTTCACAATTAGTAATATTTAATATACTAGTTGTACTACCTGCTAACTGTTTATTATTGGGATAGAATAGAGTGAAAGCCTTACTTATAGAAATTTTTGCAATGTCCAGCTCCTGCCTCTGTAATACATAATGAATAATAGTTTAACATATATTTTTTTATATTAAAATTTATGACAAAATGCAAAATCACAAGAATTAATACCTAAACAAAAGACTGCAAGAAATGATACTAAAAGGCAAGATTAATGCAAATAGCAAAATTTTATTAGTAAGAAAAAAATCCTAGAGTATGTTTAAACATTATACTAATTTTCTTAGTTAATTATACTTTTTTAGAAAATTAAATATTTTAATATTTCTCAATATAGTCATAAATCGCAAGCCATAGTATTATATAACAAACCATTATAGCATTAGCAACAAAAAATAGGAATGCTCATAGCAAAAGCAAGGGATGTAACTATATAATATATAGTTCCATCTTCTGCTTTTGCTATAGGCATCCCAAAATATGTATAGGTCTTATCATTGTATATTAATATAGATTTATTAAATATGTTGCTTATATTAATTAATTGATTTTATTATCTAATATATAATTTTGATATAGTAGGTAAGCTACAATACTAGCTTTACAGAAGGTTTTTTTTTAAAAAAATTTAAACCTAATATTAAAGGCCCTAGCCCTATAAAATACTGGTTTATTATTAGTTATGTATTTATCATTACAATAGCGACATTACTTTTTTCAGAACTCTTTCTGACAATCACTTGGACCAAATCTTCCGACAGAAGAAAAACAAAAAGGTTTTTGTTGGAGCGTTGATAGTAGTCACAGGACCTATAGTTTTTACAAAGGTCAACCTTCTCTACTCTAGGAGTACTCCTTTGATATATTCGGCATGCAAGCCAAAGCGTTTTAGTACAAGATAACTGGCAGGAGGTGGCGCCTTTGTATGAAAAATTTTGGTGAAGTCATTATTTCTACTCCGTCGACGAAGTAACCTGTGAAAATATAATGGGGAACAACAAAGAAATAAGTTTTTCAACTACACTTTCCTTTAAATTTCTTACAAGTGATTCCTTTGTATCATCTTTCTCGTCTTCCTGTGTTTTTTTCAAAATTTTCGACAAAAAGTGGCGATTTGGCTTACCCTTCCAAACAATCGGCAGTGTTTACTTTTTCAAATTTGGACGGATTCAGTAAAATACAACCATGTAATGTGTTTGTTTACAAATACAGTTTCGGTGCTACTCCATACGATGTTGCTTCAGTCAGATGGTTTAGGGATATCTGAGGTTGGACGTATAGTCAGAAGAAGATATTAGTTAAAGCGTTCCTTTATAGTAGAGATATACAATAGTTGCATTTGTTATATAATTTTTATTCAACCTACCACGGGTTATAATAGTGTATTCCCTTTTCTTTTTTCTATTAGTTTTTGTTTCTTTTTTTTGTTAGACTAGCCTTCGTGCTATACCATGTAGTTTTTTTCTTTTTTGTTTTCCTCTTCCATTTTTCATTTTTGTTCTTTTTTCTTTTTGTATTTTCGTTTTCTTGGCTTTGATCTTTTTTTTTGTTTACCCCCTCTCCTTATTTGTCCTTAGTAAATTCCTTGTTAGTTAAAGGAATATGAAGGAAAAAAGAAGCCATTTTGGTGTGGCACTTAGGCTAGTTTAACATAGTCTTTAGTTTTTAAATTCGTCTTCAAATTAGTGCAGCAGGTTGTACTTGGGCACCGTTAAGGTAGCCGGGTAATGTCAGATTTGCAAATTAGGAGTAAACAAGTATATTATGTAGCAATATACTTAGTATCTTAATAAAATACTGGCAAAACTGCCTAAGTGAAAAAAAAACAATAGCAACCAACTATATAATATTGAATCTGTTACCTTGTTAATTTTTTATGTCTATATTTCTAAAAAAAAATAATTGATTATTTGTTGATTATTGATAACATGCTGATTAAATTTAAATTTGCATATTGCATTTGAACTGAAGTTGGCCCATATAGAATTTTTCTTGCCTATTGTCTGAACTTAAGTTCCTCTGCTTTGCTTCAGAATTAATAAAAATTCCTAATTGTATGTATAAGCAAAACTTATTATTATCTGTTACAATCATTATAAAATTAGCTAAAGTTTTTAATATTAAACAATTTTAAACCTACTTTGTTAGCCTATTAGAATTTTATATAACGTATTTAGGTATTGTCTCAAAATAATGAACTTGCATAACTTGTGAAATTCGTGTCTATTCCAACACTTAGTATTGTTTAATTCTCGATTTTTTACAACTCTTTTTCTTCTTTTAATCTTAACATTCTTGTGTTTTACTAAATTTAGTTAAAGAATCTAAACCCTTAAAAAGGACTTTTTTAAATTAATTAAACTTAAGCTATTGTTTAATTCTTGATTTTTTATGACTTTTTTTTTTCTTTTAATCTTAACACTCATGTGTTTTATTAAATTTAGTTAAAAGAATCTAAACCCTTAAAAAGGACTTCTTTAAATTAATTAAACTTAAGCTATAATTACTTTTTCCATAGTCGCTAATACATATAAGTAAATAGAAAACTGGTACTTAACTATGTGAACTTTCAATCAACATATGTTATTATAGTTTTCAACATTTTTAAACATAATCAAGACTGGTAAAAATTTCATTTTTATTTAGTTTTCTAATCTTTTACATCTAATTGCATCTCCTGTTAAAAAACAATAGGTTTAAAGGTAAAAAAATCAATTACTAAAGTTTGTTGTTTTATTATGTATGACAAAAAAATTTTTATAAAACATAACAATCTTTACTAATAAAAGTATAAAAATTACAATTGACTATATAAAAAAAATAATTATTGCCAATTATATTTACTTCAATTTCAGCCAATTAATATGAACTTCTGTTATGCTATGGAGATTTATATGAATATTTAAGGATAAACTTTTTAAAGCTTGAATGAACTAATAAATTATAATTGGCCCATATTATTAATCCAGATTTTGTAAGTATTAGTCTATTTTGTTATGTTGCTATATAATGATAAAAAAGGTTTATAATCATAACTGATATCTAATATGATATTTTAAATTTTTTTTAATAATAATAACAATTCTAATTATCTATAAATATCCATTCTTTTATTTCAGTATTCCAAAAATATTCTAGTTCATGATGAAAGGTTGTTGATTGCAGATTTTGGCTTATCATATTTTAAGCAAATAAAATATAAATTCAAAAGTTATAATTAAATTTTTTATAAATATTAGATAATATATTGAAAGAATATTTTAAAGAATTTTATATATTCCTAGAAAAAACAAAAGAATAACCAAATCCAGAATTTACTTTTTGGGATAATGATTTATAAACATAGCAAGAAATCTAATATATATAGCTTTGAAGTAATTTTTTGGGAATTTCAAGTAGTAACAGCCATTCCAATCATTAAATCTTTATACTATTATTAATTTATCAAAAAAAAATTTAAAATTATCATATATTTAATATATTTAATCTTTTATTTATCTGCAGGTAAATATAATTTTTCAATGCTTGCCCATCTGGATTTAGTTATTACACTTGATATTATTCTGTTGGGAATGTATTGGTATCAGATGGTATGATTTGTTTTAAACTGCGCATTATATTATTAACCTATAGAAATAGATGGTGCTATTGTTCCTATTACCCTTGAAGTAGTCCCTGCCACCTCTTACTCATTATTGCTTGGAAATGACTAGTCAAAGAAAGTTGAAGCCAGTTATAATTGGAAAAATGGATGCTACTCTTTTAAATGGAAAAACAAGAAACATACTATTCCTACCTCCTATAAAAGCAACTAGCCATTATCATCACAACCTACTGTTACCAACCCTGCTGAATTAGACACTTATGAACAGGAATACTTAGTCCCTCAAGAAGCTTATGCTTTTATTACCACACAAGAATTAGACATTACCTCTACCTCTGATGATGATACCAACCCATGGAATATTCATCAACCTAGACATAGGAAGCATGCCCCTTCTAACCCTCGTGTATGTGGCAATTGTGGCTCACCTGAATATTTTTTTGCCAACTGCCCTACCAACTGTTGTAACCGTTGTCAACAAGCTGGGCATATTGCTGTTCACTGCCCCCAACAAGTACCGAAGCAGACCTCTTGCCGTACCTGCAGTGATAATGACCATTTGTATCGAAACTGTCCTAAAAATATCTGTCATACTTGTAGAGCAACTGGACATATTGCCGTTGACTGTTCTTTTGGAGCCCTTAAGGAACAGAACCGAATCTGCCAATGTAGATATAATCCGGATGATATCAAAGCCTGTCGAATGATAACTTTAGTACAAGGTGTACTCACCACTGCTGTTATTACAAGAAACCAAATAGACCAGATGACCTCCAAGTTCTTAACAATCAATTTGTTTGCCGAGGATGTGTTTCTGACTACTATTATGAACTCCCTCCTGATGACCCTCAACGTATATATTATTATAATCATGGAGAAGGACGTGGAACCCTTGTCCAATATAAAATCTGTGGAGAAACTAGACCTACCTCTAAGATGAATAATCTAGAAAGCCTAGAACAAGCCCTTTGGTTTTGTGACCTTGAACACCTCTATGCTTATAAAGCAGGACAGGATGTTCTTTACAATTCAAATTACAATTTGTGGACCAGAATCAGACATTATACCGAGTCCAACAGAAGTGCTGGATCTCAGTATGAAATGAACCAGACCCGTATCTTCCGACTTGCAAAGATTTTCTTACAAGAATTAGACCAAAGCCTGACTGAAGCTTTAGAACCTTTAATGAATGATCGTATTAACCAACCTTGGAGTCAGGAAGAAATGCAATTAGTACTTCTTGCTGAACATGGCATATTAGAAGAGGATAAAGAATTTCAATTACAACAGACTCTTGAAGTTTTCTTTGACACTACCCATCCTGAATTCTGTAAAGAAACTGCTCTCGCTAATCTTAGAAGAAACTTCTCAGACACCCCTATTGATCTCTGCAAGGAATGTCTTCATGTTAAGCACCAGGAAGAACTTGATGAACATGATAGATACTGTACAGAATGTGTACCTCCACCACCACCAATATTCGAACCAGAACCAGACACTATACTACTAGAACCTACTCAAAATGACCAAACTATTGTTACTATCAAAGTTTTTGAAACATTACAACAACAAGTTGTCCAACAGAACCAGACCATTGAACAACTTCAACAACAAGTCCAAAAACTTGAGAACTTTAATCAACAATTGCTTCGCCTTATTCACCAAGACACCCAGTACCTACAACGAAGAACTGAAACCCTTGCTATCCTGTTCACAAATACAAATTTTTAGATAATCCTAGGCATGATGGCAAACTACCTGTTGACTAAGACAACTGTATTAACAGACCTCTTAAACCCCCTGAACACCCTATAAATTTAGTACCTACCACTGTATATAGTATAGACACCCTTATCCCCCTATGAGGAATATATGTTGACCCCAACTACTTTATTAAACACAGGTCCTCTTGCTGCAGACCAAGGACTTAAATTTAGACACTTACTTGAGAAATTTGCAGACATTTTCGCAACAGACATTAATGAATTAGGAAGAACTAAATTAGTTTCTCATCGTATTTTTACAAAAGATGTACCACCCATTCGCTCTAGACCTTATTCTATACCTCCAAGTGAACAGACATTTATTAAAGAGGAAATCCAACGAATGATGAAACATAAACTTATCCGACCTTCGAATAGTTCCTGGACTTCCTCTGTTGTTCTAGTCAAGAAGAAAAATGGCAAATTACGCTTCTGTGTAGACTACCAAAAACTTAATAATATTACTAAAAGGATGCATACCCTCTACCTCGTATTGATGAAATGTTAAATACTCTTGCTGGATCGCATTGGTTTTCTACTTTGGAACTTGCAAGTGGATATTGGCAAGTAGCTATGCACCCTCGTGATAAAGAAAAAACTGCTTTTGTAACTCACTATGGAACTTACGAGTTCAATGTGATGCCTTTTGGACTTTGTAATGCCCCTGCTACATTCCAAAGACTAATGGACCAAGTTTATGAAGGAATTGATTGGAAATTTGTAGTAGTATACTTGAATGATACTATAGTATACTCTCAAATGTTCGATAATCACCTAAAGCACTTGAATGAAGTATTTCGCAAAATCAAACAAGCTGGTTTGCAACTTAATATCGAGAAATGTAACTTTTGGATGCAAAGATTACCCTTCTTAGGCCATATAATTGCACCTAGTGGAATAGCTCCTGACTCTACCAAAATTGAAGCCATACAAAAGATCCAACTACCGCAGAATATAACCCAACTTCGCTCATTCTTGGGATTAGCTGGATACTATAAACAATTTATCCAAAATTTCTCTGCTATTGCTAAACCCTTAAATCGATTGTTACAAAAAGATGAACCATATCGATGGACCTATATTCAACAGGAAGCTTTTAATGAACTAAAAGACTGACTTACTGCTGCCCCTATATTAGCCTACCCTAATTTCAGAAAGACCTTTATCTTGGCCACCGATGCTTCTTACTATGGATTTGGTGCTACTCTCAGTCAATTGGACCAAAATCATAAGGAACACCCCATTGCCTATGCAAGCAAAAGTCTACGAAAAGAAGAAGTAAACTACGGCGCAACCGAACTAGAATGTGCTGCTGTAGTATGGGCAATCGAACACTTTCATAAATATTTAGGCGCTACCAAGTTCATCTTAGTTACAGACCATTCAGCATTGAAATGGCTACGTACTTCTGAACCTAAAGGAAGAATTGGAAGATGGATTCTTAAACTCCAACCTTATAACTTTGAAATCTTTCACAAACCTGGAAGAATCCACTCTAATGTTGATGCTCTATCACGCCTACCGACCCAGACACTTAAATCATCTAAATCATGAATTTAAACCGATATAGCCAACTTTATGATTACCTAGAATCAGACAAGTTACCAGACGAATTTACAGACTATGAAAAGAAACAACTAATTAACCAGGCTAGATATTTTGAAATTAGACATAACCTCTTATATAAGAAGAACCGAAAAGATCCAGAACACCCCTTTCGAGTTATTAAATGGACAGAAGTAGAACCGATCCTATACATGATGCATAAACACCCTACTGCTGGACATTTGGGAACCGATGCTATGTACTATAAAATAGCTGAACGATATTATTGGGATCAAATGTATCGAGACGTCCAAGAATATATAAAGACTTGTGAAACATGCCAAAAGAGACTTAAAGGACGCAGAAAAGAACCTCTCCATCCTATCCAAATAGGACGTGCTTTTGAAAGGATTGGAATTGACCTTGTCGGACCCTTACCTATAACTGCTCAAACCAATCGTTACATCATTGTTGCTACCGACTATCTAACAAGATGGCCAGAAGCCAAAGCTGTCCCTGATGCTGGAGCCAATACTCTCGCACAATTTATTTTTGAAGAAATTATCTGTAGACACGGAACTCCAAAGATTATACTTTCTGACCAAGGAAGAAACTTTATTAGCGAAACTGTACGGATTCTATGTGAAAAGTTTCTCATCAAACATAAATTCTCTTCACCATACCACCCACAGACAAATGGAATGGTTGAAAGACTTAATCGAACATTATGTGAATCTCTCGCGAAAGTAAAAGAAACAGATGATTGGGATTTACACATACCTGCTGTTCTCTTAGCTTATCGAACAAAGAGACATGCTACTACTGGATACACCCCCTTCTAGTTAGTTTATGGAAGACAAGCCACCTTACCCATAGAAGCACTTATTCCCATATATCCCAAGGAAAATAAAGATATAGAAATAAATATACAAGACAGTATATTACAACGAGCTTACAAGTTAATAGAAAAATTACCAACCATACAAAAAGAAGCCCGAGAAAATACTAGAAAATCACAAGAAAAACAGAAAAGGTACTTCGATAAAAAGGTGAAAGAAGAAACCTTTGAAATTGGAGAAAAAGTATGGACACAATGAAAAGAAATAGAAATGACTCGCTCTGCTAAATTTGAAGATAAAAGAATTGGACCCTTTATAATTCAAGCGAAATTGAACAATGGTGCTTATAAACTTCAGAATATGAAAGGAAAAACCTTACAGAAATATTATAATAGTGATAGACTTGCTAAATATTACGAGAAACAGACATGGGAAGCTATAATTGTAATTGAAAATTAGAAATTTCTGGAAGAAATTTATTGTGAAAGAGAGTGACATTTGTGTAAAACTTTGTACACAGCCCTATGAAAATCTTCGTAATAAACTAACATTTATATAATCCTATACTCCGATTGAAATTTCCCAAAAATATTATTAAAACCCCTAAAATTGAATCTACCACTCTACAACCCAATACTATAATCGCTCTTCGAAACTTTCTTTCTATTTGAAGACAAGACCCTGCTGCCCAATACAATTTAGGAATTTTTAGTCAAAATGTAATCCTATGGGATGACCAAAATCCAGAACAGGTAATTGATGTTACCCCAAAAGAAGAAACAGAACCCCTTGTCGAACTCAATTAATTACTGCGACCATTTGATGAAGATATAGAAGCTCTCTTATCTGAAAAACTGATTGAGAAATCTAAGGTGATAACCTCATTGCTAAAAGACTTGACCCAGACTCTTAACCCTCAAAAAACCACTCGAACAAATCCTTTCCTTCGAGAAACATGGACTGCACTAGTTGATAAAATCCTACAAGACTTACCTAAGTTTAAACAATCTTGCCGAGGACAAAGACAGTCTACTGAAGCCCATTATTATTTAGAAACAATAATAGAGAAACAGACTGAACACTGAGACCAAATTAGAGAACAAATTCAAAAGATAAAAGGAGACCGGAAAACCCAAGACATTTGGAAAGGAGCTCAAAGGATCAGAAAAATCTTTACGATTTGTCCAAAGGACTTAATGTACCAAACCAATTACCTTTCTGTGACTCAAGTGATTAAATTGAAAGATGAAGTTCATACCGCTCTATTAGAAGAATTAGAGAAAGAATTTACGAAGTAAATTTTCTTAAGGGGACGGAAATGTTATAGAATGATAGTTTATTATATTATTTTATTATTTTATTATTTCATTTTTATTATTATATTTTATTATTATATTGTATTATATTATTATCCTGAGAAGTTAGATTCTTAGAATAGTTAATACCGCTTATAAGGCTTATATCGCTTATAATGCTTATACCGATTATAACGCTTATAACGATTATAACGCTTATAACGCTTATTATGCTTATAACACTTATACCGCTTATGACGCTTATAACACTTATACCGCTTGTGACGCTTATGACGCTTATAGCGCTTATACCACTTATAACGCTCATACCGTTTATAACGCTTATGTTGCTCTTGTAGATTATAGTGTTTATCATTATAAATCAATGCTTATAACGCTTATTCTAAAATGTATTTAAAGACACAGAATTTCCCTTAGTCAAACTAGACCAAGACATTCCACTTCTCCTTCTATTTATTATACATCTTGTACTGGGATTTCTTAGGAACAGAAACCTAAGAATAGCCCTATCTTTGATTATTCATAAAGAAACTATTTATCTGAATAACACCAAGTTTATTATCAAGTAATAGTAAAATCGATAATTCCTTATTGAAAACTCTCACGAACTGCCCTTAGAGAAGAGTATAATTTCTTACAGACTAAAAAATTATACCTACCTCTTGGACACCGCTATAAACCGATAAAGGATCCCTGTAGCCGTGTCATTGTTATAGTAAGGAGTAAAAGAAGGCCTCCCTACTGTAACAGTAGCAAAACAAATAAATATTAAATCTCTTTAATATTAGGTAAGGGTAAGAACTGAGATGGGGCAGGGGGATATAGTTTATACCAAAATTTTACAAGAAATTTTTTTTTTGCATAAAAAAAAGTAGTTTTATAGACAAAATTTTTAGTTAGAAGCGATTTTTTAAAAAATTCTTATTTTTGTTATACAAAATTGTTTTGCATGTTATACCTGTTCCTTAATTCTAATTGGATTGATGATCACCACTGGTGAAGGACCCCGAAATATATATAGATAGGTCAGGTTAATTATAGGGTTGCTAAAAAAAGAAAGATCTGCAGAAAATACTTCAAAAATAAGCAAAAAAATTACTATAAATAGAAAAGATCTGCATAAAAAACTTCAAAAATAAGCAAACTCATACCTGATCTATCTATGTATATTTCGGGGTCCTACTAGTGAGCATTAAACCTATCCTTATTTATAATTAACTAAAATTATTATATTTAAATTTAAGATATTAAATTTGCAACTAAATTACAACTACTTATATTAGTAATTTATAATCAGCAATGAAAATTTGAAAATAATTCAGAATATGATCTAATTAAATTTAAACAATACTAGAACAAAATAAATCTAAATTAATTGAATTTTTTGATGAATTAGTTGAAGGTTTTATACCAAAAACAAGAAGTTTTAATTACCAAGAAGAAGCAAAAAAATCAATTATTTCATTTTGTTATCTTTTTGCTAGTTTAAGAAATAAATTTGCAAATAATTATAAACTAGATATTGGACTTCATTTAGATTCAGCAAGAACTTCATATAAAGGTATAGATATTTTATCAAATACTGGACTTACAGTTTCATCTAAAACTGTATTAAGATATAAACAACAAATTGTTAAAGATCATTTTAAAAAAATTAGTAAATATTAATGAAAATGTAAGTTATTTTATTTAATTAATAATTATATATATTATTATAAGAACAGGACTAGTCAGTACTCTGTGCATTTTGTGCACCCTATTTTTATATCTCAAAATTTTACTAGAGTAACCCCTATTGCACTTCTAACAAAAAATGATTTTTTCGCGATTTTGTACTAATTTTGATTCTAACTCTAACTCTAACCCTAACTTTATGTAAAATTAATTATTAGTACATTAGGGGCACAAAATACATGGTACACTTTTTGGATTTTTCCTTATTATAATATTTAATTTATTAATTATTATTTAATATTTTATAGATATATTGTTTATATACATTTAATCTTGATAATTATTATTTAATTCATGAAATACGTAGACCAAATGATACTTTTTTATTTTTAACTAAACATTTTGCAATATGCACAGCTAAAAAGTTAAGTTTCAATACCTATTTTAGCTAATTATAATAATATTCCTTTATTTAATCTAGTTAATATTGATGCTAATAATCTATGCAAATATTTAAAACATATATAGTTCACTTTTTAATAGAAGTTATAATTATTCAAAATTTCAATGGATATCTTATTTAATTCTTGAATTAGATAAATTTGAAAGTATAGATAATTTAACAATTCATTTATATAAAGATGCTATTTTAGAACTTAAAGAAGAAAGATCTATGAAAGATTTACAGCTTGTAGATTTTTAAAGAATTAGAATTACATTCATTTGATAATTATGCTGATACTCTTAAAATGATTATTAATATTCTTTTACTTAATAATTATTTAAAACAAAATATAATTCCAATAATTACAAATTGGCCAGGACAATTATTCATTAGAAAAATTATTACATATTTAAAAATTCAACAATTAGCTTCAAATATTCCACAAGTTTATAAACATTTTTATTCTATTATAGGTCCTCTTCATGTTGCATTAAAAGCAAAAAAACAGTATTAATAATTAATTATAAATTTTTTAAACAACTATTTTATTTTGTATTGATAACAAAAAAAAATTAGCTAAAAAATCTAAACCTTGGAGAATTAATCTTTTATTAGAATTAGCACAAAAATCATGGCAAAAAATTAAAAAAATAATTTTAGAAAAATTTGGACCATATTGTAAAGATACTGAATATAGAATGGCTATTGATTTATTAGATAATATAATTCCTGCACTTTGAATATTTATACAGGTTTATTTAGATCTGGTTCATATATAGAGTATATAGAAACAATTTTTAGAATTTGGATATTTGCACTAAAATGGTTTAGTAAAAATTATAATAAGGCTCCTTTAGTTTTCTTTCAGATTTTTTTTATGGACTAATAATAATTATCCTTTTAATAAATCTATTAAAAGTTTATTAGTTCATTTTAATGATTATGTAGAAAATATGCATAGTAGAATTAGAGCTTATACAACAAAATATTCTACTACAAATGAAATAAGCATTTGTTATTGATAAGTTATAAAATATTTTAATTTTTTAATAATTATAATTTTTTAATATTACAAAATTAATTATTATATATATTATATATTAGATTCACATGTCATGATTAATTTAAACAAACTTTTCAAAATTTTAAAAAATATTCTTATACACAATCAAGTTTAGAATATTTAATTCAAAAAACATTTATTTTTTTATTAAATTATTTTAAAAAAATATATTTATCTAAAGGATTAGGATATCAAGATACAAATTTTAAATCTTTTCATTATTATTACTAGAACTTGAAATTACTATATTAACAAAACAACTTCCTTGTGGATATTTTATTAAAAAAATTCCTTCATTGATTAATTATGATTTATATAATACTCTTTTACAAAATCAATTTTTAATTTGTGGTCATGGATATTATATAATTTGCTATAATGCTATGGAAGAAAGATGTAAATATTGTTATGATTATTATAAAAATAATGTAAAATCTTTTATGAATAGATTAGAAAAGGGCTAATATATTAACTGAAAATGATATAGATATAGATAATGATAAAGATAATGAAAATGAAAACAATAATAATAGTAACAATAATAATAATAATAATAAATTTGAAAATTTAAATATAGTATTAAGTGAAAAAGATAAAATAGAACAAGAATTTACAAATAAATTAGTTAATATTTTAAATTGGTAATTTATATTATTATAAATATATATTATTATAAATATAAATTATTATTAATTTAAATATAAATATAAAAAAATTATATATAAATTTTATAATATAAATAAATAATTTAATAAATTAAATAAATTAATACAAAAAATCAGTACTATAATTTTTGTTTATTACAAAATCTACTTTTTCTTCTTTATAAACTAATCAAATTTTATTTTATATTTATTATATAAAAAATTATAATTACATAGCAATATTTGAATATTATTTTTTTAATAACTATTAATTCAAATATGCTAAATATTTATTAAAGCTAAAATAATATTGAGCTACAATATTTAAAATTTTATACAATTTGAATTAGTAATATTAAAAAATTGTTTAAAGTTTTTTTAAGAAATCTTTTAAAAATTACTAATTAAAATTATTTAAAAATTAATATATTGTAACCAATATTATATTAATTTATAGTAAAAATCTTGGTCTACTTGAATTAGTAGTTGTTAAAAAAATCAAATCTGAATATTAATATAATTTTATATATATAGTATTTTTAATATTTAAATTTGAGTAAATCTATTTGTCACCGCCGGTGACAATCCCGTGCTAACCGTGCCAATAAGAATCAAGATCAGGTGTAACGTTATACCGATTGTGTAACATGAAAACAAAGCGAAAAAATGCTGTTTTCAAAAATATTGCGATAACTGAAAATTTTGACTATTAAACTACCCTTTATTCTAGCAAAACAAAATTCCTCGTGAAATTTTACTATACAGTTACTTCTAATCCTAACTCTAACCCGAACCCTAACTCTAATCCTAACGAAAATAAATTTACACGTGTTTATATTTGTTTTGATTGTACATTACACAGGGGCATGTCACTGCTGGTGACAAGCACATTTTTCTTTAAACTTATAATTTAAATTTTTATAACTAGCAGACCAAATAAGCTAAAATTCGGATGTAGGCTACATTAAATTAGCAAATACATGTAATTTGTTAATTAATTAATAAAATTAATATAGTATAAGCACTTGTAAGCAACCAGTGCTAAGTTAAAAAAAAAAAAATAAGCTAAAATTTTTACAGTAAATAAAAATAATATTGGCTACAAAATTTTATACAATTTAAATTAGTAATTTTTGAAAAATTATTTAAAAACTATAAGCAATTTTTTTTTAAAAGTTTAATATGCTTTAAATAGGTATAATGTACTTGTATATTGCACCTAATATGATTGGCTAAATTTGCAGATTATTATTTTTAAAAAATAAACAAGATTTGTTAAAATTCTTTAGATTAAGAATTAGGGTAAGAAATTTTAAATTTGCAGATCATTATTTTTAAAAAAATAAACAAATTTTGTTAAAATTCTTTAAATTAAGAATTAGGTTAAGAAATTTTAAAAAAAGTCTTAAAATTTTTTTGCATACATGCAAAATTTAGTACTAAACAAGTTTACTTAGTCAAATTAGAAAGTTGTCTTAATAAAATTTAGAGAAATTATCAAAAAATAAGTTAAAAAAAATGAAAAATTGCAAATATCTTCAAATTTTAACTAAGTAAACTTGTTTAATACAAAATTTTGCATATATAGTATATATAAAGAAATTTATGAATTTTCTAATAAACCTTCTAATCTAACTCTAACCTAAAAGTTTTCACAATAATTTGTTTATTTTTTTAAAAAATAATGATAGCCAATCAAATTAGGGTACAATATATAAGCATATCACAGAGTGCAAGTTATGCATTTATTTTTTTTTAAAATAAAATTGTTTATAGTTTTTAAGCAATTTGTAAAAAACTACTAATTCAAATTGAATAAAATTTTAATAAATTTTAGGTCAATATTATTTCTATCTATAGTACAAATTGCAAATCTAGTTATTAATATAAAAATTATAATTTTTGTATATATTTAATATTTAAATTTATATTAATATCCAGAATTAAATATGTTAAACAATTTTATTTAAAAATTGCTTAGATATTTAAAAAATTTCTTAAAACTACAGTTAGAAATGGGCAAAATACAAAATTTTCATTTTAGCATGCACATGCACATGCATTTTTTGCATGCATGCATGTTTTGACCAAAGTTATGATTTAATTTCTTAATGCTGGCCAGAATTAATTGCATGCATGCATGCAGTCATGCGCATGGTGCCCATCTCTAACTACAGTACAGAAATCTTTAAATCAGCAACCAAAAACTAATAATACTTTAAACTTTTATAAAAAAAATAAAAAATATAATTAAAAAATATTTCCATAAAAATATACAAATAAACAAGCAAAACAAAACTATAGAGTTTATTTTTTAATATAGCAAAATTTTATAATATTATTTCCTTTTAAAGTTACTAATAAAATCAAAATTTGCTATATATATAAAATATACAAAATTTTAAAAATATAATAAAATTTAAAAAAATATAACAAAATTTTAAAAGATTAGCCAATCAAAATTTAGTATATGTTCTCAAATTTGGTCACTTTTAAAAAAAGATATTAGTTTAAGAATTTTTGCACTGTGCTTATTCAAATTGTATAAAATTTTAATATATTGTAGCTCAATATTATGTCTATTTATAATAACAATTTTAGCCCATTTGGATTACAAGTTGTAGAGAAATTCAAATCTGGAAATTAATATAATGCTATTATTTATAAAGTAGATCTTGTTCCTTTTCTGTCATTATATAGATTATTAAATACTGTATTGTTAATCCATTTGTTGTTTAGTTTATCTAAGAAAATAAATTATAATTTTCATAGTTCATTTGTTTCTTTAATATATACTTATAAAGTTTGATAATTAGAGAATCTTCTTTTTTTTTTGTAGAGCATTGTAGTTCTTTTTGCTAATTGAGATAATTATTAATTTGTGGGTTTTCTTTTCTTTTTGGTTAAAGAATTATTGGAATTCTTTATCATTCTTTTAAAGTTTCTTTTTAGTATTTTTATTTTAATAGAGTATTACCATTTTGCACTAAAATTGTTGTTAATAATTTCATATTCCTTAAATATATTACAAATTTTCATTTTTATTTCTTTAATATATTCTCATACTTTATTTTCTTTTTTCTTCTTTAGATCAATATTTTGTCTTACTAATTTTTATACAAATTTTATTTTTTCTATGCAATTTAGATACAGGCATTGTATTGGTATCATATATCCTTTTTGTGTTTTAAATATTTCTTCTAAAGGGTTATTAGGCCTTGATATAGAAAAGTATTAAATCTTTATACTATAGGTTAAAATCAAAGATAATTTTACTTTTTTGGTTTTGTTGCCAATTTTGAATTATATCTTTTAATGCAGCACTAGCATTCTTTTGTTCTTGGGTTCCAAAACATAATGCAATTAGAAATAGTTCTTCAAATAGTAGTTTTCTGAATTCTTGTGATAAGGTTTATGTCATTTTTACTGTTCTTTTATCTCGACTGTTAGGGTCTTGGTGTTTTTAATTTTTTATCAATTAATGGTTCAGTTCTTTATTTTTTTTAAACTAGTTTATTAAGTATTTTTTTTTGTATTTTCAAAGTATTAGATTCTTCTTGATTTCTTTGGTAGTATTGTTAATACTATGTCTGCATTTTGTTCAGTAGCTATAAAGGTTTGCCTTATATTTTTCAAAATATAGAATTCTTAAATTATTTTATAGAATCTTTTTCTTGCTTCATTAATCTGTTTCTAATTCATTTTCAAAGAGTTTTATTTCTTGTTCAATTGCTCTTGGTATTTAATTAATTATCTGGTTTAGTTCTACTATATAATTACTTTGTTGATTAAATCAAATTGGTTGATCTTTATTTATAAATGTGGTAAGGCTATTCTTGCAACTAGTATTGAGTATTGTCAATACAATACTTTGTAAGGCTTGTTGTATATAAGTGAATAGGTACTCATTATTATTGTATATAGCAGTGGTATATAGTTGACTGAATAATCCATTAATGGTAAGTAGTTCAAATATGCTTTGGAATTGAAGAGTTGCTTTAGAGTTTTCAAATTGGTCTTCAATATTTAATAGTGATGTTATCAATTATTTTCTTCGAATGAAGCAACTCTAGTAAGGTTTTTCTTTCCTTTATTTTTTTTTTGAAATTTATTAACATGCATTTCTTTTTTTCATAGGTTTAGAAGTAATTTTATTTTTTACTCAAAACAATCTTGGACAATTTTCAACTAAATAAAGCAACTCTATTAAGATTTTTTTTCCTTTTTTTCAATATTTATTAACATGCATTTCTTTTGTTCACTAGTTTTGAATTCTTTTTTCAGATTCAAAAATGGGATTGTTCTTTATTCAAGACAGTTTTGGAATTAAATTTTAACTAAACAAAGCAATTCTGATAAGGTTTTCTTTCTTTTTTCTTTTTTTTCTTTTTATTATTTATTTACATACATTTCTTTTTTTATGGGTCTTGGATTCTTTTATTGGGTTTAAAAGTAGTGTTTTTTGTATTGTTTTGTTCCAGATTCAGATTTTTTTCAATGCTATGGTTTTTTATTTCTTAACTAATTATGCTACCCGAAACTTCATAGTTTTAGGATGACCAAACCAAAACTAGCATTACTAGTTTTAGATATTATCCTTTTAGCCAAAATTTGCTGAATCTTAACTAAAAGTCCAAAACTCCAAAACTATACTGGAACTCCAAAACTTGATTAGCCAATAAAAATCAAGAATTATATAGCTGTTCTCATGAATTCTGGAAACAACTAAAAAATTTTTGATATCTGAATTCAATAAGTTACTGAGTCAGAATCAAGAGATAACTGACTTCAGCCAAATTCAGAAACTTATTGAATTCAATTACCAAAAAGTGTTGGTTGTTTCATAATTTATAAGAACTGCCATAATGGTTTGAGTATCATTTCCAATCCCTTTTCTAGCATAATTCTTTTCCCATCACAATCTCTTCTCTAATACAACTACTTACTTAACAACTGTTTTTTCATTTATCTAACAATCACTTTCCAGACAACTTTCCTGTCCCCTACACTTACTCAACAACCAGTTATCTAACAATCCTTTTCCCAGACAACTATTCTATCCTCTATACTTACCCAATAACCATTTCCTACAATCTCTTTTTCAGACAACTATTCTGTTCCCTATACTTACCCAGCAACCATTTACCTAACAAACACTTTTCTGACAATTATTATTTCTCCAACAACTACTCTTCTTTAACAACTCCTTCTTGACAATGCCTTTTCCTGATACTACTTCCTTGAAACACTCTTCAAATATCTTTTTATAAGCTATTTTCAATATACTACCTAAATCACAATATTATTTCATTTTATAATTACTAGTTATCTTTAAATATTAGTATATATAAAAAATAAAATAGAATAAATAAATTATTTTTTAAAAAAAAATTGATTAAAAAAAAAAAACTAAATTAAAAAATAAAATTTTAAAAAGTATAGTTTAAATTAAATATAAAAATAATATTTTAAATTAATAATGAATTTGTATACATTATATAGATTAAATAATCATTTTAATTACTGATCTGAATAAGATTGGCACTATTTTTATATTAGAATTTGGGCAAAATTACTATGATTTTCATTATATACTGGAATCTGGCATTTGTCAAATAAAAAGTAATTTTTTATTAAGTTAATAGCTCATATCAATTAATTAAAAGTTGTAGAGCTCACTAAGATGCATCTAATGGTAGTTAGATCATTCAAAATCAGCCTAGAGTATGCTAAGATATTGCTAAAAAATAATTGGTCAACTATATAAAATTCTATGTAAACTAACTAAAATTTTATATAGTTAACAAATCATTTTTTGCAATATTTCAACATATACTAGGCTAATTTGAATAATCTAACCACTATTAGATGCATCTTAGTGAGCTCTAAACTTTTAATTAATTGATATAAGCTATTAACTTAATAAAAAAATTACTTTTTATTTAACTAACATCAGATTTTAGCATATAATAAAAATTTATATTGTACTTATCCCCAAAATTTACTATTGTCCCAATATGGTAATAGTATCGATCTTATTCAGATCATCAATTAAACAATTTCCATTAAAATACTATTTAATAAAAACAATTTATTAAAATATGTTAGATTCAGAAGAATAACTAATTACATTAAATCTTGTGACTATTCTGAATTCTCTGTTCAAAAAGCAAATTGTAAAGATTATAGTTTAACCATTGCTCTTTAAATATTATATCCATAGAGAAAAAGACTATTCAAAGATTTATTAAAAAAAAACAAAAGCATAGTTTAATTAAAAAAAAGTAAATTATATAATTAAAAAAAGTTATTTAAATTAAAAAATAATATTTAAATTAAAAAACATATTTAAATTAAAAAATATTTTAAATATATCCAACTGATCAATAAGAAGCAGTTACTGGAACACAGGTCTATTTTTTTTTAAAATATTGCTAATAGAATTTGAATCCTAGATCTGCAGCTTGGAGTAACAACTTGCCAACTTCTCTAAGTTGCTATACTCTTGCCATTCAAAATAGTCAACCAAAGCTACAGGTAATATATTCAACCAATCGATAAGAAACAGTTACCAGAATACAGTTCTATTTTTTCAAAATATCACTAATAGGATTTAAACTCTAGACCTGCAGCTTGAAGATAACAACTTGCCAACTTTTTTAAGTCGCTACACCCTTGTTTCTGATTTATTATTTTACTGTATTTTATTATTTATTTATTTATATTTTTTATTTTATTTAATTTTTTCATAAAGTGTTCTGAAAAAAAGCCATTTCTCCAATTCCTATACCTTTTATATACTTTAATTTGCTTGAATTAATTATATAATTTTTATTATATAGTAATTGACTATTAATTTAATTTAACTTTTTATATTGCTTATGCGGCTTAATTTATTTTAATTTTGATCTTAGTTTTGATTTTAATTTCTGATCTAACCTGGGTAATTAACCCAATTAGATAAGTAGCACACATAACCAAGGGTCATTCTCATTCTTGAAAATCATATAGATTTGTTATTTTATTTTATTTTATTATTGTTGCTTATTTTATATTTTTTTATTGTTACTAACTTGGTTATTTTTCTACCTTTTTTACTTGTTAATTACAATTTTTTGTATATATATTTTGAGTGCTACCTTTTTTCAAGAACTGATCCTGACTGTGATACATATTATAAGAATACAAACTATATTAGCTTTTTGGATCAACATTATAATCTTAAATCAAAAGAACAAAATGTCTATAATAATGCATAATGATTATATTAAATATTAATAATTATGAAGCCCAAGACAACAATGATGTTCCCAATATATTAATGTGGTTATTTGCTTTTTATATTTGTAATCAAATAATATATATTATTGTAAATATAAATTATAATTGAGTTTTAATAAATATATATAATATAATAAAAGTAAAATATTATGATTCTATAAAAATACATATAAATTTTTAAATCGTAATAGCAAATAGTGATAGTTCTATTAGTTATACTGATATGCTTATAAAAAAAACCTAAAATGTATTTGGCTTTTTTGAAATATTATTAAGAAAAACAAGATATCTATTAGATAACTGATATAAATATAATCTGCACTAGTGATGCCACTGAAATTGATGTTTGAAAAGGACCTATTTCGTCTTCATTAGAGAAAATTAAAATTTTTTATAAGAAAGAGCAAATAAAATTTATATAGATATGTTCTTTATAATTTCGTTTATTCAAAAAAAGTATCAAATAATTTCGTCTTTCAAGTAAAATAGGTCAAAAACAATTTCGTCTTTAAATTATTTTAATTTCGGGTTTTAGAACCCGAAATGCTTTCATCCTCATGTATAATCTGCACTATATATTAACAAATAGTGCTATTATTGTGCCAAAAATAATGCAAATATAGGAAATATATCGGGAATCTGATAGTTAACTTGGATGGATTCATTCAATTTGTAGTATATACAAAATAATATAATCTAATACATACAGTCGGACCTCTATAAATACAACCTCTATAAATGCAATATTTCTCTAAATGCACATTTTTTTCTTTTCTATAAGATGTTATTAGTAGGACCCTAAAATATACATAGATAGGCCAGGTTAATTATATGGTTACTTAAAAGGAAAGATCTACAGAAAAGATTTCAAAAATAAGCAAAAATTACTATAAATAGAAAAGATCTGCATAAAAGCATCAAAAATAAGCAAACTCATACCTGACCTATCTATGTATATTTCGGGGTCCTTTATTAGTGCTAAATACACATTCTATATTATGTAAATGCACATTCTCTTGAATAATATTTTATATTATACTAACCTCTTTAAATGTATGTAACAAATCAAATTTTAGTATTTAAGATAGGTTATACAGTTTTTAGAAAAGTTACACAAACTTGATGATCTAATTTTTAAAGCTGCAATTTAATTGGCTCTCTTTAAATGCAAACCTCCCTAAATGCATGTTGTAGGCTTGTCCCTACAAGTTGCATTTATGGAGGTTTGACTGTAGTTTGTATATTAAATACTAAAATTTTATTGGTCAATCTGTGTTAATCTTTTATGTAATATTTTTTAAATCTATACCCTCCTAAATCTAATACAAAACCTGTCCATTATGGATACTAGTTGAAGAGAGTTGACTGTATAATAAAAAAATTTTTGTTTATAAAAATAAATAATCAATTCTTAGTAGAAAAAAACTATAAATTTTTTGAATATAAAGATAGTATAAAGACGATCCTTGAAGTATTATTTTGTTAATATAAATATAACTTATTGATATAAGGGTTTTTACTGATTTATTTTTTCTAAACAAATTTAAAAAAGTATTTTACTCTGTTCTCTCTGCTTTAGTCTAATTAAAACTATATATAATTAGTAATAAAATTTATTAATAAATTTTGGAAACTGTTATTGTCACTCTTTATTTTTGTTAATGCCACCCACCCATCTAGCCTTTAACTCTTTTGATCTAGTCATATATAATATAGTACAAAAAGATCAAAATACACATACAATAAAATTTTAGCAAGATTGAAAAAATTTTATTATTTGATTTTTAACTTTTACTTCAATAAAAAAAGTAAAAATTTTTAAAAAAATCTATTTAACAAATATAAAAATTAAAAAATAAATAATAAAATATTCTTAGATTTGTATAATAATTTTGTAAAATATGTATTTTGGTCTTCTGAATATATTTACTTAAATACTTATTATATTTAAGATAGGTTATACAGTTTTGGTAGAAATTATACAAACTTGATGATCTAATTTTTAAAGCTGCAATTAATTGGCTTTCTCTAAATGCATGTTGTAGATTTGTTTCTATGAGTTGCATTTATAAAGGTTTGACTATAATCAATCTAAGTAAAATTTTGACTTTACTATATAGCAACTACTTGTAATTGCTAAAATATCTTTTTGATTTTTTAGCAATTGCAAATAGTTGCTATATTGTAAAGTTAAAATTTTACTATGTAAATTAATTATAAGTGCTTAAATAAATATGTTTCAAAGATAAAATACATATTTTATGAAATTTTTATACAAATTAGAAAATATTTTATTATTTAACTTATAATTATTTACATTTATCAAATAGATTTTTTTAAAAAATTTACTTTTTTTATTGAACATAAAAGTTAAAAGTCAAATAATAAAATTCTTTAATTTTGCTAAAACTTTTATTATATGTGTATTTTGATTTTTTAAATAAGTTTACTTAAGCAATAATAATTAATTTATATAGTAGAATTTGGGTTTTACATGTAGTGACTATTGTCGATAGTGGGTAGCTTATTTTCTGGTTATTGATATTTGTAAGTCTTGAATCTACTTTAGAATCAATTTTTGATTATAGTTACACAGATTATATAACTCAGATTTTGTGTAATTTAAACATTGGTCAAAATACAAGAATTTAAAAGTCATATACTGGTAATCTTTGTTTGTACTATATTAAATATGACTGGATCAGAAGGATTAGAAGTTAGCTAGGGGTAGCATTAACAAAATAAATTGGAAATAACAACTTTTTTTTATAATTTTATAAAAATATTAAATAAATGCACAGCTCTAAAATAAAGATCTATAAATAATATTATATATTCCACATAGTAGCTCTTAACCCCTTTAGACTAGATAAAAAAATTTTTTTAAAATCCATATGTTTATATATAAAATTTTACAAAAATTTAAATATCTTGTGATATCCAATTTATATACTTTTAGCACTATTTAATTCATCTCGATAAATGAATTTAATAATTCCAAAATCTTATTATTTGAATTACTGGATTGCAAATTTTTACAAAAAACTATTTGGTTGTATAGTAATCTTATAAGTAAAGATATAACTAATAGTATTTTGCCAATAACTTATGATCCAGTAATCCAAATGAAATGAAATTAGTACTATTAGACTTCTCTTACTAAGACAAATCAAATAGTACCAAAATTATTCAAGTTGGACTACTAGATTAGAATTTAGACAAATTTTTATAAAAAAATTATATTTTTTTGTTTATTATATTTTTAATTGGGGTTTCAAATCTGTAACAATTTTATCTTTATAAATAGTATAAATTAACAAATACATAATTATACAGAATTCTATTTTAAAATACAAAGAAGGTATCAAATATAGATGATTATCTAAAGAAGTCAAAAAAGTTGGAATTATATATAAAAACCTAATAATTTTTATATATAAAGGAGGGTGTAGGTCTTTGATAAAAAAAAATCAGATAATAAATGACACAGTCTCAAATAACTAAAACATGTACATTTTCAAAGTTACAATAATTAATAATATTAAAATTAATAATTTTAGATACAAAAATTGTTAACCCAATACAAATTAATTTGTCTACTTAACTGATATTTGGCATTTTTTTATTTTTTGTAAGAATTTAATTAGGGGCTTCTAGAAATCAGCTGATTTTAGGGGGGTGTGTGGGTTAGCTAAAGTATCAGGTATAATTCTGGCTAAAATTTTATAATTCTGGCCAAAGTTACAAAATTATTTTTAACCAAAATTATAAATTTATTAACAATATTTAATAATTAATAACTTTTAATTTACTGGATCAAATTTAATGATTTAACTACCAAAATGATCCTCTCAATGAGAGGATTCTAGCAAGCCAAAATTATTAAAATCTAATTACTGGATCCTAAGATTGGAATAGATATATATTACTATAAAAGGTTTATAATTTATTAAAAAATTATAAACCATTTATAGTACTGGTAACACAAATTTATTCTGATCTCTGTATTCTGTAATTGGATTTTTATGATTTTTGGCTTGCTAGAATCCTCTCATTAAGCTGATCATTTTGTTGGTTAAATCATCGAAATTGGCCCAGTAGATCAAAAGTTATTAACAATTGAAAATTAATATTCAATTGTTAATAACTTTTGATCTACTGGGCCAATTTCGATAATTTAACTACCAAAATGATCAGCTCAATGAGAGGATTCTAGCATGCCAAAACTCATAAAAATCCAATTACAGGATCCAGAGACCAGAATAAATTTGTGTTGCTATAAATAGTTTATAATTTTTTAATAAATTATAAAACTTCTATAGTAACACAAATCTATTCTGATCTTAGGATCTAGTGATTAGGTTTTAATAATTTTGTGCTTGCTAAAATCCTCTCATTGAGCTGATTATTTTGGTAGTTAAATATCGAAACTGGCTCAGTAGATCAAAAGATATTAACAATTAAAAATTAAGACCAATTTCGATGATTTAACACCAAAATGATAAGCTTAATGAGAGGATTCTAGAAAGACCAAAATTATAAAAATCCGATTACAGAATCCAGAGATCAGAATAAATTTGTGTTACTATAAATGGTTTATAATTTTTTGATAAATTATAAAACTTTTATAGTAACACAAATCCATTCTGATCTTAGAATCCAGTGATTAGATTTTAATAATTTTGGGCTTGCTAGAATTCTCTCATTGTGAGGATCATTTTGGTAGCTAAATCATCAAAATTGGCTCAGTATATCAAAAGTTATTTACTATAGTGCTCCAAGTTACTTCTCATTAAATGCGCCAAATTTGGCTGGATATATTTAAGGTACACCAAATTTGGCTAGGTATATTCAAGATGCGCCCAAATTTAGATTTGTCTAGATATAAAAATTTGTAACTGACCTAAATTATCTGCTGTTATAGCCCAAATACTGTAGGTTATATAATATAAATAATTTTTGTAAATTCGTATCACAAAATTATCTTGCTATTGGTATTATGTAGTCACCTATATAGTAATCATGTACATATATATGTACGTTCATATTTGATAACTGCGCAACTAGAGATGAGAATTGATTCTATAATAATCAATTTAATTGTTAATCAAACTCTGTTTATTGATCTAACTGATATACATATACGACCAATTTATTGATACTAAACATAGTATGATATAGCATGTTGTGAAGGGCAAAAATTATTATAAGATAAAGATATTCAGACTGATTTAATTGATGCTAATGCTATTGGTTTGGTCTTATAATAGTCAAGAACTGATTTATCATTTTCACACCAATTTTATGTAGATTGAATATATGTGATGCCAATTTTGATGTAAATTATATGTAACAACAAGGCGCCAATTTTATAGCTCACATAATAAATTGTATAAATTTTTTAAATTTAAATGTCATATAATTTTGATATTTGGACTTTTTAAAAAATTTTAATCGATAAGTTGATAGAGATAAAGATTTATTTTTATCAGTTATTTATTAAATAAATCTTTAGATTTTATAGTTATAAAATTTTAAAAAAGCAATCAGAATTTGATGAGAAGTGACTTGGAGCACCATTTTAAATATTATATCTAAATTTAATAATCGTAAAATCTGATTGGCTGATTGGGTATTAGATGGAATGGGTGGGGTAGGGGTGAGATGGGCTCATAGTAAAAAAAAAATCAGCTAATTTCTGGAAGCCCCCTTATTGGTCATTAAAGATTAATTTTTTGTATAATAATTGCTAAAGGTGCAAATATTGTATATCAAAATAGAATATTAATACATTTAAAATAAAAATGTGATTTATTATCTGTTTTTATATTTAAAATTTAAGAATATCTATTTTTTTATAATAATTTTGTAAACATATTGACCAATTTTTGAATTTATAAGTAGAGCAAATTTTTTTAACAATTAAAGCTAAATAATGTCTGATTTACTAGCCCATTTTAAATAATTTTACTATCAAAAGTTCATCTCTTTGAGATAATTTTAACAAGCCCAAAATTATTAAAATTCAATTACAGGATTATGAGATAATGCGTAATGCACCTAAAGGGTAGGAGAAATGGATTAGACATATAGGTCTAACATATTTCTCTCACTCCTCTAGATGTATTACTATTTGATAGTGCATTGGTTGTAATGATTTTGGGCTTGATGGAATCATTTCAAAGTGGCAAACATTTTGGTAGTAAAATCATTTTAAATAGACTAGTAGATCAGAAGTTATTTAGCTTTAAAGTTTTAACAAAATATGCTCTACTTGTACATTCCAAAAATTGGCTCATATAAAAACTAGAGTACTAGAAATTAAACCAGATAATATAATAGCACTAAAATTAATATAGCTTAAGTTTCTAAATATTATTTTTTCAAAAAGGCATTTACCAACAAAGTTAGCTTGTGTTAGCTATAATACCAACTGGTATTATGTTCTTTCAGGAAAATGACTTTTAAAATATTGTATAGTAACTATTACAATAATACAAATATGACTTTAAACTACATACTAAGAGTCACCATGAATCTGTAAGTTTTTTAATTAAATTTTTTATAGTAAATTACAATAGACATTAAAATAATGCAAATACAAACTAATATACTGTTTGTATTACAATAGCTTGTAAGTTTTTTAATTAAATTTTTTTAGTAAATTAAAACAAGTTTTTAAAATAAATTTTTTATAATAGACATAAACAATGACAGTCATAGGACATGTCTCTTTAAAATAAGTTTATAATAAAAATTATAATAAAAATATATAAATTTACAATAAACTTTGAGTTAAAAATCCTTCTTACTTAAACTAATTAACTTAAAATTAAATTTTAAAAACATATAAAATAAAAAAAAAGAAAAATTTAAGCTTAAAAACTGTATTGAAATTTTGTTAATTTTGTACTTTTTCAAAATATCAATTAGTAGTTATGTGTAAAATTGTGCTCTGAACAACTTCAAAGTAGAAAAAATGGATTATTTATAACTAAAGTTATAAATTTTTGGTTTGTAATATAAAAACCTTTTTTTATCAAAATAACCTGCTCTGGGCCTTTAAATAAACTTGTTTAAAGGGTATTTCTACTTGGTCCAGAGTCAAACCATGTTTTCATGAACCTTTTACAATTAGAAAAAAATTTTTTTCTAAAAAAAAAATCTTTTCTCTAACTTTAACTCCATTTTTCATTTGTAAAAAATCCGAGAAAACATATTTTAACCTTGAACCAAGTAGAAATACCCTTTAAACAAGTTTACTTAGAGGCCCAAAGCAGGTTATTTTGATAAAAAAAGGTTTTTATATTACAAAGCAAAAATTTTTAATTTTAGTATATAGATAACCCATTTTTCTTACAAGGCAACCTATTTTGGTCATCTAAGTAAAGTTGTTTAGAGCATAATTTTATATATAATTGCTAATTTAAAATTAGTAAATTTTTGTTTTTGGCAAAGTTACATTTTAAAAAATTGCAAAATTACCAAAATTTTAATATGGTTTTCAAGCTCAAATTTTTCTTCTTTTCTTGTTCTATATGTTTGTAAAATTTAATTTTAAGTTAATTATTAAGCCAAGAAGGATCTTTAGCTCAAAGTTTATAGTAAATTTATATGTTTTTATTATAATTTTTATTATAGAATAAATATATGCAATGCAGCTTGCAATATGCTAATTTATTGTACACATATATGTAAAAATAGTTTGTAGATCTGTATAACAAATGTTCTATATAACAAATTTTAAATTAATATAAGGTTAGGGTAAGGGTCAGTATTAGAAATTAGAGTAGATGATGGTATATACAGTACTAAAATTTCACAGAAATTTTTTTGTTAGAGCATAAAAGATGGTTATATAGATGAAAATTTTTGATATTACAAATTTTAGAAAATTTCTTTATTTTGTTATACAAAAAAAATTTGCACATTATACCTAATCTTCAAATTTAATTGGTAGATTGTTGGGTGTGATATACAAGCACATTACAGAGTGCAATGCCTATTTAAGTCCTATTATAAACTTATTTCAAGGCTTTTTAAGAGGACATGTCTTATGACTAAGAATACTAATATAAACCAATATAACTTTAATTATTGTACATTTGTTAATGCAATAGTCTGTATATATGTTTTATAGTAAACTAACTATTCTAGACATTAATGATAATACAAGCAACAAACTAATATATTTTAATTATTACTGATCACTACAAGTTTGTAAGATTTTTAATTAAATTTTTTACAGAAATATTAATATTTTTTATTGCATGCATGTAATTAATTTTTTTTAACCTATCAGCCTGATTACTGACAGGACATGTTTGGCATTACTTTTATTAAATTATTCAATTACTAGGACCATTTCTAAATGTTAGATCTCCTACAAGTCTGTTGGATCTATGTACATTATTACTTTTAATAGTAATTTTTAATTCTATTGTGCACTACTGGATTTAATCGGCTAGCCTATTTACTACTAGAGGTTTTTAACCAGAACTGTTCAATTTTTCCAACTGGAATTAACTGGATGACCTATCTACTACTAGATGCTTTATCAGAACTAACTGAGTTCTTTTTTTAACTAGAATTTTACCAGAAGTATTCTTGAGCAGCATACATATATTTGTGACTATGTTGCAATTGGGTCCTATTACAGTTTTCTTCTTCATAAACTCAAGTGTAGACAGTCTGACTTGAACTGGAATCTTGCAATTGGGGATCTTGGAACACAACTACTTTACTATTGACCTGCAGGCTATATGATTAATTTTAAAACTAGCCAATAATAATACTTGGGTATTTTATAGCTTACTGGATATAATCAATTTTTGGCTGATCGCAAATAGTTGTTTTATGGTAAAATCTAATTTTACTATGCAAATCGAGTTATTACTTAATAAGTAAACTTGTTTGGAAAATAAAATACATATATGCTAAAATTTTTATCAAAATCAGAATACTTTTTATAATTTACTTTTAATTTTTAAGTTCAATAAATCTACTTTTTAAAAAATTTTAATTTTCCATTAAACTTAAAAATTAAAAAGCAAATAATAAAACTTCTTCAATATTGATAAAAATTTTAGAATAAGTATATACTGTAAGTGTCCAAAATTAAGCTACCTTTTTTGGCCAAAAAATTATACGAAAAATCATAAAGTAACTTATTTTTGAAATATAGAATTTTTTGAAATAATTGAAAAACATACTAAAAAAAGTTGTCCAAATGATACCAAATTTTTACTATAAGTATATTTTCATGCGCTAAACAACTTTACTTAATTGACTTTTTGAAGTTTACTTAGTGAAAAAAAAGTTTTATATGAGCAACTGCTAACGAATTTTTTAAGATTTTTAAAAATAAGCTTATTTAGGTAGTAGCTTATCTTTGGACATATATAGTATTGATCTTATGCACATCTGCACAAGTTTATTTAAGTGATCATAATTAGTTTACATAATAAATTTTGGAGTTTACTATATAGCAACCATTATCGATCATAGGTAGCTCATTTTTGGGTAAAGGCATTAACTGTTAATCATGTGTTTGACTTCACTTTTGATTGGCTATCTAAGTTTAAAAAAATTAAAAAAAAAAGAATAAAAAAAAGGTTTGAAAATTCCACAAATTCCACGAACCCACATGGCCGTGCACTCCCGTTATCAACTAATCAAAACTGATCATGTGAACACGTGATCAATCGCTCATACCTGACCAATCAACATCAATTGCAAATTTTATAAAAAATTTTAAGATTTTTTTATTAAAAAAAACCAATTTTATTAAAAAAAAAACAAGAAGAATACAACAAAAAAAAATATACAAAGTAACGAACATCCAAACCCTAACCCGAACCCTAATACAAACTATAACCCTAAACTGAACCTAAACCCGAACCCTAAAGATGACTTCAATGACAAAATCATATCTAAAAGAAGAAAAGCTTTAGTAAACAGCGACTCCAATAGCTTCAGTAATGCTGGTGAAATCACATCTGAAAAAAGAAAAGAGTTAGTACATGTATCTCTTAATCCGTCCAAGTTAAGCAGGCAAATTTGCCCGCTAAATAATTGGAAGAAAAGTAAATGTATGGTAAATTTTTTTTTATTGAAAGACTAACAGTAATTGATTAGAGTAGCTCCCGGGAGCATGTGACAATACAATAGTATATCATTGCACATGCCATGTGATACAAGTGAAGATCGCAAGCAAAATTCACGAAATATTTTGCATTTTTGTTAAGGAATTTTATTGGATCAAAGCTTCTCAATTGCTCTGATAATTCAGCTATGAATAATACATATATAGATGAAATATCATCGTATAAAATGTGGGGACTTATTTATAATAAATTTTTTTTTGATTTTTTTCTTTTTTTTAATAGTAAAATACTGTAATAGTGATCGATAGATAATCACCATACTACTAGCACGCATATTCCTTGTAATATGCCACTACCATCTGATATAAAATCACAAGTTGATTTGCAAAATAGTATACTTTAATTCTAGCTTATAAAAGGGGTACAATTGCTTAGGAAAATCTGGCACAATCACTTAAAATCAATAAAAAGAAATTTTAGTGGCCAAATTTGCCCGCTGGATGGTTTAAGGGATAAGGGGAAAAAACAACAAAAAAAACAAGCAACGCCCAAAAATGAAAAACTTACTGAAAATAGTAATTCTAAAATCACGGTTCCAACGACTTTCTTACCCAAAAATGGCAGCTCTAATAACTCTAGTAACGATGGCTCCAATGGCGAAATCACACCTGGAAGAGAGAGAAACATCAGTAAATATATAAGAAAAAAAAACTATACAAGACAAAAACTTACACAAAAACAGCGGCTCCAATGGCAAAATTAGCAGAAAGAAAAGCATTAAAAAAAAAGATCAACCAAAAAACTTACTTGACCCAATAAAAGAACCAGAGAACTTACCAAGATTACAATGCAACTCTAGAAAAAGTACAAGACTACCCACTAGGAACATAAATGTACAAAACTACCCACCAAGAATGTCCTCTACAGTGCTATAGAAATGTATAAGAAAAACACTAGTGCAAGATCACTTTCTGAAGAAACATAACTGAGAAGAAAATCTAATGCAATATCTACAACCAGTGTTGTACATTTCCACTGTCCCAGCCTTTTTTTGCCATGTCCCAACGTCCCAACATCCCAGTGTCCCAAGTGTCCCAACTATGTCCTAAGCCTTAATAATTAATAAATTAATTTAAAAAAATATATAATTATATATTTTTTAGGTGCTGAACACATTTTTAAAAAAATTTAATTAGATTATCTTAATAAAATTTTAAGTAATTTCAATTTATAAAATTGTCCCAGAATGTCCCAAAATGTCCCAACGTATGTCACAACTGTCCCATGTACAACACTGCCGACAACAGCACCTACAACGACACTTGCAATCACACCAAGATGACACAACAAACGATTGCAACTAAAAAAGAAACAAATTAGTAACAAAATATGGTAAAATAAAAATCAACAAAAAAAAATCAAAAAAACTTATCTTGATGATCTTATTTATATGATGCATATAGGAGTGCACGTCCATGCGGGTGCATGAAAAAAGTTTTCCCTAAAAAAAAAACATTAAAAAAAAATTAATTCTATAAATGCATACCCTCTCTAAGGCAAAACCTACATTTTTGATACACCTGCACTTACTTTTTGATACACCTAAATGCAGAAATGTACCCAAAAATTTTATTACTTTTTGAAAAAGTCACGTGACTGCCACGATTAAAATCGGCCAATGGAATTGCAGGTAAGATTCTAATAAAAGGCTTAAAGTTTTTTTAATCGAAATAATTTTTTTATTATGTCATTATTATTTGAACTCTAATAAGAGTTGTAGAGAAGAAAATTACCATTCAAATAGTGGTAAACCCATCAAAATTGGCTTAGTGTATTACAAGATATGAGTAAAAAAATTTTCGTGATTTTTTAAAGTTTTTTAGAAAACTTTAAAAAATCGCGAAAGTTTTTTACTCATATCTCGTAATACACTAAGCCAATTTTGATGGGTTTACTACTATTGGAATGGTCTACAACTCTTTAGAAGTTCAAGTAATAATGACATAATAAAAACTGATTAAAAAAATTTTAAGCCTTTTATTAGAATCTTACCTGCAATTCCATTGGTCGATTTTAATCGCGGCGGTCACGTGACTTTTTTAAAAAGTAATAAAATTTTTGGGGTACGTACATTTAGGCGTATCAGTGCAGCACTTAGGGGGGTGCGACTGTATGTGTTTGGATTTTAAATGGAGAAATGGTAATATTAATCCAATATAAATAAACCCGATTTGTGCACCATTTTTAAGTGCACACCCTCTCTAAATGCACACTCAAACTCTTGAGCATAACCGATTGTTCTTTAATACATGTTATTAAAGTTTGGTCCTGAGAATGTGCGGCTTTACTGTATATGATAAAGTCTTTTGGGAAATAATGCAAATATATATGAAAGGAAAATGTGACGTGGGACAAATCAAAAAAAAAGTGCATGAACAAGTTTAATAAAAGGCGTCCATCAAATGGAACGATCTGCGGTATGTAGGCAAAAAGATTGGAGGAAATTAAAACGTTATCTCATCAAAATTTCAGTTCTTAACTAAGATGATATTTAAACTTTGTAAAGAATATATCCAAGTAAATGGATACATCCAAAATTCCATTCGTTTCAAACCATCATATTTGAGGCCGAAAAAATTTCTTTTAATAATTTCAATTGTTGGAATATTTATTACTTTATTTATATTTTATGAAATACACTTTGCTCCTTATAAATATAATCGGTTTATTGGAATATCTCAAGAAGCGTATAGAAATGGTGTCAATAAATGTAAAATTATAAAAAGTAATAAACCCAAGAGTAATGAGAATACACGAACAATTAATCCTAGGTTCGTTCCAGGAACAAAAACGATTGTTTTCAAAAACGGAATTATTTTAAATGGAAAAGGAGAAAAGATTTTAGGTGATATCATTTTAAAAAATGGATTGATTCACGCTATCGGACAGAACTTTTCAGATGATGAAGCTATTGTAATTGATGTTAAAAAGAAATTTATTACTCCAGGACTCGTTGATATGCATAGGTAAAAAAAAAAAAAAGGGGGGGGGGGAAATTTCGATAATTATCTGAAGGTTTATCTTTTTGAATTTGCATATAATAACCGAAAATAATTTACAGCCATGCTGCTATCGGGTCTTGGCCATATTTATCTAGTACAAATGACGGTAATGAAAAAACCAATCCGATTACACCTTATGTTTGTATTATAATTCAAAAAACTGCTATAGACTATATTACATTTTTCCCGCTTTACGCATATATAACATTATTTTAATAAAACCTTTTCTCCATTATTCTAAATGTAGGTTCGTGCGCAGGATGCCATCAATCCAAGTGATCCAGGTTAGTAAATGGAAACAATGATTTTAGAAATTTCTATGTACAGGACAATTGCATTCTATAGTATTTATTTATTGTTTAAAATAATGTTTAAGCAATTCGAATAATCGCATCGGGTGGCGTTACAACTTCATTAGGTAAGTTGGAACCATAGCTGCAAACATTTGAAAGGTCTGAGGTAGTGACGTCACTACGTCACTCTTACGTCATATAAAATTGAGGTAGTAACGTCAATACGTCACTCTACACCCCTGCCTTTTGTTAATTGATGTTCTAATGTCTGCGGCTCTAGTTGGAACATGTTTCATATACACGCAATAAAAATATTAAATTTGTGAATACTTAATATAATTGCGTCCTAAGAAACTGTTACCAGAGCAAGTTGAACCACAAAGCTTAACTTAATTTCTTGTGTTTAAATAGTTTTGCCTGGTAGTTTTAATTTGATGGGTGGAGAAGCTTTCGTTATCAAGATGCGACCAGTTGATACCGTTTCAGTGGACGATATGGGAATTAATGCAAACATTG
Organism: Gigaspora rosea; assembly: GCA_003550325.1. Classification (NCBI taxonomy): domain Eukaryota; kingdom Fungi; phylum Glomeromycota; class Glomeromycetes; order Diversisporales; family Gigasporaceae; genus Gigaspora; species Gigaspora rosea. Next base: position 56,195 of record QKWP01001386.1, read on the forward strand.
ATAAAAAAAAGGAAAGAGCCTGGCGTTGGCTGAAAATGGCTTGTGGTGAAAATGCAAAGGTAAAAAACAAATATTTTTTCTACTTTTATCATCGTGCTATCTTTATCTTAATAATTATATTCTGATTATATAATTTCTTTATAATTTCTTTGTGATGAAGAATCATTATGGTTCTCGTAAGCAAATCCCCACTACACGATTAGGAGAATCATGGCTTTTCCGTAAATACTTTGCTAAGGCACAAACATTGAAACAGAAACAAGATGATTGGTGTAATGCTGCTGCAAAATTAAGTAATCGTGAACAATTGAGCTCATATTTTCCGGAAGACCTTGAACTTGAGAGTTTGGTAGCATTATTAAGAGGGGATGTGAAATTAAATATTCATTGTCATGAGGTTAATTTACGACAATTTTATTAATATTAGCATATTTATAACAGCACTAATCAAATGGTTTATAGGCTTACGACACTGAAACAATGATTCGAATTTCTTTGGAATTTAATTTTACTATTGCGGCCATACATCATGCGACAAGCGCTTATATGATTACAGACATTATTAAAAAACGTGTAAAGAATAATATTACCATTGCAATGTTTCCTGAATTGTGGGGACATAAAAAGGAAGCATTTTATGGTAGTACAAAAGCTCCCAAAATTTTTGTAGATGCACAGATTCCTGTAGCTTTTAAATCCGATCACGATGTATCAAATGCGGTGAGTTATTTATAAATGTTTTAAATAACATAAATTTTATTCTAATAAGAATAGTTGTTATTATAGCAACATTTGGCATATGAAGCAGCCAAAGCTTATCATTATGGCCTTGATGAGCATCATTCTCTTGCGGCAATTACATCAGTTCCTGCAAAAGCACTTGGTCTGGATCATCGAATTGGTCAAATTTCTTTAGGATATGATGCAGATGTTGTGGTAATATAATGCATTGTCTGACTAAATACAAATGCTATGGGGAATAAATTATTATTTATGATTATTTTTTTTTATTAGGTTTGGGATACTCATCCCCTTTCATTGGGTGCAACTCCATTAGAAGTATATATTGATGGAATTCCTCAATTTAATACTTCTTTAAGCGTACTTAGCAACGAAACATCAAAACAACCTCTATCAAATAATACACCAAAGTCTGATTTTACCAGGAAACCTGTTAAATCGCGAACAACTTCCTCAGCCATACTAAAAAATATTGACAAAATTTATGTCGATAAAAACCACACACTTTCATCAGAAGAAGGGAATATTAGTGTCATAGTTAAAGATGGCATTATCGAATGTATTGGCATTAATTGTATAATGCCCAATAATATTTCATCGTACGAAATAATAGATTTAGAGGGTGGCTATGTATTACCTGTATGTATATACTTATCAGATTTATATTTTTTAAGCATTATAATTTTGTATATTACACTTTACATATAAGTTTCTAAATCTATTCAAATTAAAGGGAATCATTGCTGTTAGTCCTGCTTTAGGATTAGCAGAGATCGAATTAGAATCTTCTACAACCGATGGACAAGTGGTTCCTATAAGCAATCCATATGATTCTGAGGATATGATCTATGCAGTCGATGGGTTAAAATTAGGAGGAAAGCATTTAGAATCTTCATACAAAGCTGGAGTGCTCACAGCTGTCACTGCACCTTTGTCTTATAAAGCTGTATTTACAGGGATTTCTATGGCATTTAAGACTGGTGCTCGTTCTAGTAAGATACATTGTTTCATGAATATTCTTACTGAAATTTATAAATTTATATAATCTAATATTAGCCGAAACTTATGACATATTTTAATTTTTATTAAGTTCTTGACTATGAACCAATTATTAGTGAAAACGTTGCACTACACGCTCAGATAGGCACTCAATACAAAGATGGTAATAATCATATTATTACAGTATTAGTAGGCATTGATTCATTTTATGATTTATGTTAAGACTTAATTTTATTTTCAATTAAAGACCATATACCTACAGTTTCGGGACAGATTTCTCTAATCAGAAAAGCATTAATAAAAAATTTCGCTCATCAAAATATCTTTGGTCGCGTTGCACGTGGCGATATTCCTTTAATAGTAAATGTTGATAGTAAAGATGAAATTGCTTCATTAATTAAATTAAAAATTCTAGTTAAAAATTTTGGAGGAAATTTAAAACTTGTGATTTCAGGTGGTGCTGAAGCGCATATGATTGCGATTGAATTGGCCAAGAATGAAATTCCTGTAATACTTAATCCATCGAGACCTACTCCAAGGTTATGGACAGCTCAAAATGTATTAACCGGACCTCCTATTACCAATAAATCTGGAATAGATATATTATATGAAAATAATGTTAAAATAGGAATAGGTGTGGATTTATTTTCATTAGGATTTGATTCTTATTTATTAGGATTCGGCTCAGAAAGAAATTTAATTTGGGATGCTGGTTGGGTATCACGAAATTCTAAAGGATTGATTTCACAAAATGATGCTGTTGGATTTATTACTTGGAACTTGGAAGATATTCTTTGTTTAAATATGAGTAATGGATTACTTAAAGGTAATATTGCAAATTTTGTAGCATATAATGGAAATCCTTTTGATATTAGTACGAAAGTAAAGATTGTTACTGGTGGTGGTAGAAGTGATATTCTTATTGATCCTGAACAAGATTAAAAAGGCTAAGTACCATATATTTTATAAATTTTAAATCTTAATTTGAATCATGCACGATACGAGCGTTCGATTTTTCTATATTGTACAGTATGAAATTAAACAAGCCATGAATATTTTTTATTTGAAACATATCAAATGAACTATTCAGATTCATGAAAATTTATACTATATAGCATTATAAATTCATTTATTTAGTAAATAAAAAAAAAAAAAAGTGAATTATTAGGAATTTGAAAAATCTTATTTTTGTTTCAAAATTTTGAAATCAGAAAGTGAAATGGAATAAATTTTGAAGTCATGGTGTCATTATTGCGTTATCATTATTGCAAATATTACTGTGTACAATAACGATATAATATTGTATTATTTTACAAAAAAAAAACTTTTGTTCAAATTTTCAAAGCAGATATATTGTAATTTCTTCTAAAATATTCGGTTATTGTTAATTTGTCCAAAAAACAAAAATTTGCGATAGTCATGTTTGTAGAAAATCCAAAAAAATCGAGTTATTATCGATGAAAAAGCAGCTGTTGGTGCTCCGGTTGGTGGGATGCTTGTAACAAAAAAATGCAGGATTTACACAAATGGCTTCAATTGTGAATAATATTTTGCAAGCATGCTAAATCGAGTTCACTTAAAACTATATATATTAGCCATTGCTGTATTTGTAAATGCTAGTTTACAATGCCACGACTTACAAAAAGGCAAAAACAAGTGAATAATTTGCCAAGAAAATGGGTTCGTTTTGAGTCACAAGAAATTACCGACATCCAAAAAGAATCTAGTGCAAGATGTTGATGAATCTGTAGCATAAAAAAAAAGGATATAAATCAAAACCTCAAGAACAACAATCTGACGACAAAAGCAAAAATGTTTCAGAAGAAAAACTAAATTAAATAATGTACCATTATTGATCGATATTGAAACGTCGGACAATGTATTGTTGAAACATCGAGTAATGTATTGCTACTTGTGGTTGAAACATCGAGTAATGTGCCATTACTTGTAATGTAATAATACTTGATGTTGAAACATTGAGTAATAGTACATTACTCGATGTTGAAACATTGAGTAATGGTATATTACTTGATGTTGAAGCATCAGCAAAATTCATCACCATTGCAGCATCACAGCCCCAAACACTTTCTATGCATAACTTTTCACTACCTATAAGTAACATAAGATTGTATAAATGATTAGAAGATGTTAATGGGCAATGCTAAATAACAAAATCCTCAAAAGCTGATATGCTTACCTATGATCATTTACATTTGATAAGTATAAGTAGGCTCATACAATTATTACTAGATGGGAAGCCATTAAATTGCATGATCAGTATGGAGTAAAATGTAGCAAGATGTATCTGGAAGTAGAAAAAATATTATATAGAAACAGGTGAACTTTTCACATATCAACAAGGAAAGTATGTAAAAAAAAAAAGGCTTGCTTGACAATGAAGAATTTACTAACAGTTGCCAGGAATGGTTATGATACAATAATAAAGTCACATCTTTGGTGCCTTAAAAACATATTTGAAAGCTCATTATTTCCAGAAATATTAAATATCAGAAAGAGCACAATTAGTAAAAGAACATGTCAAAGATATATGCATTTATTAAAATACAATTATATAAAAAAAAAAAAAATTTACTATAATGGTCTTATTTTTATTCTTTTTTTTTCCTTCATTATTGTGATTTAGTATAAACATGTTATTCAGGCCACAAGCAATCAAATGTAGTAGAATATGGTTAAAAAGAATGTTTGAGTATTAAAAAAAATAAAAGGATTTGATAGTAATATACTATACATAGTATTAACAAGTATAAAGTGAAATATACAAATCACTTCTATGCAAATAATAGATATTAGAGGATCTGGACTGATGAGGATATAGGTATTTTTATTTTAAACACATGGGACACTCTATTATGATTTCTGTCTTTTTCTGCTTATGCCAAGGGTTAATACAACCAATTGATAAACAGCTATATATAAATCCAAAAATAAACCAAAAAAGGCATATATTATTCATTTTGTGCAAAAAGATGGTTACTGAAAAGCAAAACATATTTTATAATAGGTTGGACTTTTTTTTACTTTTTTTATTACTTTTAATTGTAATATTGCAATATAAAAACAAAGCTGTTTTAAGTAATTATGAAATTTGAAATATTGTATCTAGAATCTATTGGTATTTTTTGTTTTGACCAGTTGACAATCCCAATACCATAGCAGATGATGTATTAGTTATGCCAAGAATGAACCCTTACCTTGTTCTAGAAAATCACAGCCAAAAATGTATAATAGTTGGTATATTAATAAAATAGAAAAAGATACAATCCATACTATTTTTAAACAATACTATATATAAGAATAAAAAAAAACAAAAAGCATAAAAATGTACTTGAAGAGTATAACCTTTAGCCAACAAAAAATATTCATTTAAGATGTAAGCAGTATTCTAAAAAAAAAGATAATAGCCCAGAAAAATCAAATTGTTGTGCCCAAAAAATGATAGAATCACAACCTGATTTTGCAAGCAAAAATTTCTATTAGAGAAAGCACTTGTTAATACAGAACACATATTCAAACAATACCCAAATATTATTTTAAATGTAGCTTTATAGAGAAATAGTAAAGCTTTGTAAAACAAAAAGCCAAAGAGTTCTACTTTTATAATTATAATAACTTCTTAAAAATAATTCCCCATATGTTTACAAGTAATTCTTTAACAAAAATTTGCAAATTTGCAAGTTATAGCAATATCTATTGTACATGTCTGAAAATAAGCTACTATCTAAAATAAGCTACACTGATTTTTTTTAAAAATCTTAAAAGATTTGTTAGCAGTAGCTATATATAAAAGTATAAATTTTACTAAGTAACTTCAAAACGTTGATTAAGTAAAGTTGTTTAGGGCATCAAAATACATTTACAGTAAAAATTTGGTGTTATTTGAACAACTTTTTATTAGTACATTTTTCAATTTTTCTATAACTCAATATTTCAAAAATAAGCTATTTTACGATTTTTTTTGTATAATTTTTTGGCCAAAAAAGGTAGCTTAATTTTGGACACATATGGTAGATACTTATCATCAAAAAAATTTTTAAATAGATATTAATCAATATAAAACATTTAATCATTTATATTGATTAAAAACATTGTTATATATCGATTAACTGAATAAAAATTGATATATATCTATAATCAATATATATCATTTTCAATATAAATCATTATATATCTATAAATTGATTATAATCATAATTATTTAGATCAATATATAATGATTAACAGATCTTTAATAATCACATAATCTAGATATTTTTTGTGACTACTATTAACTTTACATATTATAATCTAGCAAATTTATATATGCAAAATATTTCAAAAGAACTTGTGCACTGCAAAATAAGTGAAATATATTTTAAAATATTTCAGGTCTAATATTTTTGAAATATTTTGAATTGTTTTGAAATATTTTAGAACTGGGAAATCAAGCTGGATTAGTAGATCTGTAGCCTGGATTATATCAAGAGCATGTTTGACTAATATTTTCAAATGATTATATTACAAAATCAGATTAGATCTTAGTTTATTTTTTTTGTTTATAATTTAGAACTTCAATCAATTTTATATTGTTTTTTTATTTTCCTTTTGTTTTGGTTTTGGTTCATTTTTTTTAGGTTTGTTTTATTTTTTATTTTTTTTTATTTAATATTTTTTAATTTTTTTATTTTATTTTTATACTTTACAAAAACATCAACTCTACATTCTCTAGTACTTTGCATAAAATCCAACAACTTTTCAGCACTTTGTACAAACCAACTCAGCCTTCTGACACTTTGTAAGAACATACAATTGCTTTCTTTAGCAATTAGTAAATTTTAAGAACACCTTTTTAAAAAATAAAGATTTAGTTAGTGCTTTATTTATTTTTTCGTTTGAAGTTTATTGTTCTTTTTGTTTTTGTTTTTTTTATTTTTTTTTATTAATTTATTTTATTCATTCACTTTGTAAGAAAAATAACCTAGGCTTTTTCAATACTTTGCAAGCAAACCCAGACTTTTTTAGCACTTTGCAAGAATACATACAACTTGATTTTAGCAATTTTTGTCATAAACTCTATTTCAGAGAAATGGAAATTTGGGGATCATTTTTTTATTCAGTTTGTTTACATTTTTTTTTACTTATTTTTTTAATTTTATTTTTTTTTATTTATTCTAGCACTTTGTGAAAACCTTTAATAAATTTTGAATTGCAAGAACATAAACTTTACTTTAGTAAAATGGAAATTTGGGCTTCATTTATTTTTTTATTTAGTTTGCTTACATTTTTGTTTTTTGTTTGTTTACTTTTTTTTACTTATTTTTTTAAAATTATTTTATTTTATTTATTTCTGACTCCCTTAAAAACTTTATAAGAAAACAATCTGACTTTTTTGGCACTTTACAAGAACACCATCTCTAACTTCTCTGGCACTTTGCAAGAAGTAGCAAATATGAGCAAATATAAAAATTAAAACAAAAAATGAAAATGATAGCTAACTGTAGGATGAGAAAAATAAATATATTGAATTAGTATTTTTTATACAATGAAATACAAATGTAGTTTAAAATATAGGTGTTATTTTATGGAGACATGTGCCATAGTGACCTTGTAATTGGCTAATTGAATTCAATTATGTGTATCACGTGCTCATGTTGAGTAGTGAGCATGTGATCAAATTTGATTGGTCATTACATACACTTAAAAAAAATTATTAAAAAATTTAATAAAATTTATTAAAAAAAACCAGGTTTAATATATAAAAATAAACACAGCTATATTTTATTAATTTATTTTTTTTTAATTTTTTTTTAATTTATTTTATTAATTATTTTTTTTTTTAGATCTAAAAAAATGGAAAGAAAACAGGATAAAATAGTGGACAAAACAAGAAGAAAACAGAACAGGAATAGCAAGAAAACAAATAAAAATGAGAACAAAAATTCGATCAAGAACAAAGAAAGAATCTATCAAGAAATGATCAGAAATCCCAATAAAAACAGCGAATCTACCTATTAAAAAATGCTGAATTTACTGAAAGAACCCACAGAAACTAATGAAGAAGTTACTGAAGGAACCCAAAAAAAAATGACTAAGAACCCTGAACAAACCCATCAAAGACGACAAAGAACTTATAGGAAAACTCTACTGAAAACTGACGAAATTCACCAAAAAATAACAAAGAACCTTCTTTGAGAAGACCTATTGAAACCCCACAAAAAATGATGAACTATTAAATTAACCACCAAAAAACAACTAGAAGTACCTACCAAGAAAACAACCTATTGAATTCCCAAAATCTACTGATCTAAACGCAACTTCATGCTCCTACAGTGGCTCTAACAACAACTCCAATAATGACTCCAATGACAATACCAAAGAAACCAGAAATAACAATTTACTGAAATACTGAAATACACCGCAACTTTATGCTCCTATTCAAACAACCACTGAAATCCACTGCGACTTCATCTATTACAACAGGATCCTGAAATATATATAGATAGATCAGATTAATTATAGGGTTACTAAAAAAGGAAAGATCTGTAGAAAAACTTCAAAAATAAGCAAAAAAATTACTATAAATAGGGGTCGTCTAAAGCTGTATCCATCACATAACATAGAGCCAATAGGATTGTTTTTTTTGATTGATACAGATCAGCCCGAAGAGACAAAAATAGTGAAAAAAAGCAAAAGTGGCAAAATACAAGAAACAAAAGTCTAAACCCATCTTGGTGCATTAATAAAAACTGTCGGGAGGACAATTTTACTATAAAATATGCCCTAACCCTAACCCCAAACTAACCCTTACCATAACTTTAATTAAAAAATCAAAAACACGTGACTTGACACGGCTTTAGACATCTCCTATAAATGGAAAAAAACTGTATAAAAAACCTCAAAAATAAGAAAACCCATACTGACCTATTTATGTATATTTCAGTGTCCTACCACAACTTCATACTCCTACTACAGCTCCTACTATACTCTAATGACAACTCCAATGATGACACCAGTGATGGCTCTGATGATGGCTCCAGTGATGCTCCAAAAAAAATTAACATTAATAAAAATAAAAAAATAATAAATCAAAAAATAGAAAAAAATAAATCAAAAATAAAAAAAATTATTTATATGATTGGCAATTGGTAAAATGATTGGCCAATTATATAAAGGTCGCTATAGAACATGTTGCCATTGACATTTTCCTTAAAATATTACTATTTTTTTATTTTTCATTTTTTTGTTATTTTTTTTTGGTTATTTTTTTGGTTTTAATTTTTTATCATTTTTTTTATATAATAATAAATAATACAGTCAACTTCTACAATAGTAACATCTTGCATTTATCACAATCTTGCCATAGTTACCTTGATTTTATTTATCTAATCATAAAAATTAAAAAATTTTTTCTCACTTTAGTCACAATTTCGCAATAGGCACATAAAACGATGATTTTACCAGAAACATAGTATGAAGTATGAAGTGTATAGTTTAATTCATATATTGTGTATGTCCACAAAATCTTAATTCTTATTGGTTGTTCCAATTTTATGTACTATCTGTTATATTAGAAATGTAATAATTATCCTCTTTATACAGCTCTAATTATATGATCTAGAGTCCGGATCCGCTATTTGTTTTAAATCCAATTAAGACTGGTTTGACCATATGAAAAAAATTGAATCAGCCTCCAAACTCTAAGATAATTTATGCTAAGAAATATATATGATGCTTTTTAAAGTGACAAAATATTATATTGAGTAAGGGTAGTGATGTGCTGTGTATAGTACAGTATATGAAATTTTTTTAGAATATTCTAGAACAAATCATAAAACTGTTCAGACCTTAAATTTGCCCTTATGAAACTGCCTTTTATTGCAAAATTTTATATATAGATAGTTTATATCATATATATACTATATGTATTTCATATACTATACACACTATACAACTATACGTACTATACATACTGTATGCTAAAAAATTCAGACATCATATAAATGGTACATCACTAGGTAAGGGTTATATCCAAAGGAGGGCTATATCGAAGCAGAAATTTATTTTTTAGTGTGCATGTATAAAGTATTACCAGAAATATAGTACAAAGTATGAAGTATATTGTTCTACTTGAGTTTTGTATTCGTATATAAAATCTAGATGCTTTAGTAGTATAGTGATTTGCAAAATTAAGCTGATTTAATTAATTAGAAATATGTCTGTAGCAGTCCAGTTAAATCTGGTAATGCACATGAATGCAACTTCATTGTGTTATATATATATGATCTTTTACCTTCAATCAGTTTTCTTTTGCAGATTGATGATGCTTGTTCTATAGCCACCTGGGCTATAAATTACACCTATAACTCCAAAGTACCTCAATATACTAAATACTTTTGTTCAGCAGTGGCATCAATGACAAAGCTAGACTTGTGTCGAGCTAGCAGCAAAGACAAAAAGGGAGAACAAACTTCTGTTAATTCCTTCCTAAATAGTCATTACTACGACTTCATAATTCTATCCCTTAATTGTCCAAAGGACATTACGGTAGAGTCATAGTAATCTGGTTTGTGTACGTGTCTGCAAATTACGAGTTTGATTAGCTAGATTAGGTGTAATATAAAAAACAACAATTGAAACAATCCAACTGATGCCTATTGGCTTATATTTGGTCCTTCGAACTCTAAATGGTTTCTATTTTCCTGGCAACTACTTATTATGCAATATATCATACCTACAAAATCGTCTATTGTCATCCCTTAATTAATTAACAAACAATACAACATACTTAACAATCATTTATAAACATCACTAAATTAATCAAATTGATACTTACCTTATACTTATGAACCACTCATACTATACTATGGATGTAGATCGTGATTTCATGACAAATAGTGCCCTGTGACTTTGTTTCTAAAATTTTGATTCTTATTAAATATAGTAATCTTGTGATTTTCATGAATCCTGCTTGGGTTAACAATTATCTCATAATTGCTGAATATGGAATTTAATAGGGAAGTCACAATGATAAGATTGATTAGTGATGTAGAATGATCCTCAGTCTTGTGATTCTGAGCTCTATAGAACATCAGATAATTTAAAGAAAATATTTATAAACAGATAATTAATATTAGACCATGCAAAGTTAATTTTTTATTCAGTGTCAGATTTTTTTTTCTTTAAAAAAAATTAAACTTTGTATAGTTCTAGCATCACCAAAATTTATACAGGGATTACTATCGATTTTTATCATTATTGGATAGTAATCGATTTAAATCCCTATGACGAGGACTATCGATTAAGATAGTAATCGATAATAATCGGTAATAATCGATAGATATCAGATTAAAAATCAGAAATAACAATACTATTATACTATATACTTATTTTTAAACATTTTACAGATTTTTGCATGTTTTCACAAAGTTTTGCAATTTAATATAAAATTTTATATTTTTTATTTATTATTATTATTAAACATTATATTTAATTAAAAATATATTTTAATCAATATTACGAAAAAATGAAAAATGCAAAAAAAAAATAAAAACAAAAAAAAACTAAACCCAAAAAAATAATGAAAAAAACAAACCGAAAAAATAGTAATATTTTGAACCCTTTCGCACTTCATCGCATAATGCTAGCTCTATATACTAATTTTCTCACCCTGCAGTTAGCTATTATTTCTTTTCTTCTTTGTTTTAACTATAATATTTGCTTATATTTGCTAATATTCGCTCATATTTGCTACTTTCTAAAATAAAAAAAAATGCCAAAAAAAAACGAAAATGAAAAATAGTAATATTTTAAACTACTTTCACACTTCGTCGCATAATACTAGCTCGATACACTTATTTTTCTTACCCTGTAGTTAGCTATTATTTCTCTTCTTCTGTTTAACTATCATATTCGCTCATATTCGCTCATATTCGCAACTTCCTAAAAAGTGCTATAAAAAACAAACAAAAAGCAAAAAACGAAACTGAAAAAAAATAACAAAAAAAACACAACCAAAAAAAAAAACTATTATATTTGCTTATATTCACTCAGATTCGATTATATTCGTTCATATTTGTGACTTCAGAAATCGTCAAAGGTTTTCACAAAGTGTCGGAATAAAATAAATTAATAAAAATAAAACAAAAAAACAAAAACAATAAACATAAAATGAAAAAATAAATAAAACGAAACCTTGCAACAACTTGCGAAAACTTGTGTTCTTGAAATTTAGAAATTGCTTGCTATAGAAATTAGTTGTATGTTCTTGCAAAGTATTAAAAGACTGGTTGGCCTGCGCAAAGTGCTAAAAAGTCATTGAATTTCTTGCAAAGTGCTAGTAGTAAAGTGTAGAAATAAAATAAATAAAATAAAAAAAAAATTAAAAATAAAAAAA
>QKWP01001386.1:68512-107019 GCA_003550325.1 Gigaspora rosea
AAAAAAAAAAAAGAGAGAAAGAAAAAAAAAAGAGAGAAAAAAAAAAGAGAGAAAGAGATAAAAGGGAAGGGGGGGTAAAAATCGTTCAAAACGGGCTATTTTTTTTTTCTTATGCCAGTTTTCTTTATTTTGTCTTTCTCTTTTTTTTAACCTACTTTTTTTTGAAATTTTACTTTTTTTTTTTTTTTTATATATCCAAATTAAAGTATAATGCTAATTATCGATTAATGACGCAATGATCGATATATAGCGATTTTGATTAGTTCAATAATAATCAATAATTGATTTACATTGATTACTTGCCTATTTATCATTATTAATCAATTTTGATATATATTGATTTATAACAAATTAATATATAACGTTTAATTTTAATCAATATAAATTGATTATGCATTATAAATCAATATATATCTGCTTAAAATATTTCGTGATGTAGCTCATGCAATTTAGTTTGTATATCATAGGATCAGAAAATTTTTTATCAGATCTATTGAGTAATTCTAAAAAGTTAAAGCCATCATTAGGCAGAGGATGGTTTTTATTTCTTTATTTTGGGTTATTAAAGTGAATAAAGGCTTTTTTTCTACAAATTCTTGTAAAAGGCAATAGTGATAGTAAATGACCTAAAATGACCTGAATGATCCAAATTACAAATAACTAGTTATCAGGTTATTTCGAAGCTTAAATAAGCTCTAGATCATTTGCCTCAAAATAACCCGATGACTAGTCATTTGTCATTTGGGTCATTTGGATCATTTCAGGTTATTTACTATCACTGAATAACTTAGGTCATTTGAAAATGATCTGGGTTATTTGGAAAAGGCCCAAGTTATTTGCAATCAGTAGGTCATTTCATGTTTTTGTATAATCAGATATTGTGCCTAGAGACCCAACGCAGTCAAATAATAGTATTCCAAGTCATGACCTGGGTCAACGGCATATAGAGGCTTACAAATTTTAATAATATTTATTGAGGTTATGCATTTAAATAAGCTATTCAAGTTATGAATTTTATTATTTAATTTTATATATTTTACAACACTTGGTAAATATAAAAACATTTTATAATCTAGGTCTGAAATAAGTTATTCAAGTTATGTTATTTACCAGAGATGGCACCAAAACCTTTTTTAAAGTTCAGGTTTCAGATTTTAGCTTCTGAAACTTAATCCAAAACTCGAAACCTTAACCAAAACATAAAACTGTAACCAAAATCTAAAACCTTAACTGAAATCCCAAAACTGCCAAAATATCAATAATTTATTTGTTTATTCTCTTCAAAGTTGGCACCGAAACCCTTTTATATCAAATCTGAAAGTCTCAGGCTTCGGATTATAAATTCTGAAACCTTATCCAAAACTCAAAACCTTAACTAACACCTGAAACCTCATTCGAAACCCTGAATACCAAAAACTGCCCAAACTTCCATATATGTTTATTGCATTAATGTATTATATATCTCTTTTAAATGCACTAATATATGCTATATATCTTTTAAATATACATTAATCGCATTGATGTATATTATATATCTCCTTAAAAGAATACAATAAAATTTGAATATCTAGCACCATTTGTACTGGTATATATCCAACAATTTATTGCATGTGTGCAGTCCTTTTTGTTGTTATGATTCACAAGTATAATATGAAAGGTACAATTCTGGAGTTTATATTCTAACAATCTAGTTTGCTTTTGAAAACATCAGTTTTTTTACTTTATTACATAAAAACTAGTACAATATCAAGTTACATCCATATCTAAATTACCACAAAATTAAATAAATTGTTGGTATTAAAAGTCATCAAATATTTATCGATTCATTATTAGCAATTTTTTTTATCACCTGAGAATTTTGAAATCAATTGTAATAACAGTATGATATTAAAAATAAAGTTGACTGGTTTAAAAAAAAAACCGAACAAACTGAGGCAATGAAAAAAAACATAATTAAAAAAAATGATCTATATAATGTTATAATTTATTCAAAATAATTTACATTTTGGGTTCATTAAAAATAAATCAACTTTATCCCTTAGATTGTAACACAGGCAAATTTGCCTGCGTATTTTAAAATTTTTAATAAAATTTTAAATATTGATTTTAGCCATATCTTTTCTAAGTAAAAAATATTCTTTAAGTTTTGTTTTAGTAACTTTGTTATAAAATTTTTTTAAAATCATTAGAAAACTTTAATATAATAAATGTTTAAAGTTCTTGTATTGGCATTTTTACTATTAAAATTTTTCTTTAGATTTTTTCAAATTTTATATGTTCCCGTCTATAAAAAAAATCTTTACTTCTAATACAAGTCTTAATTTTTACAAGTAAATCATTAAAGTTGCAATAATGAAAGTTGTCATCCTTTATATAAACTACAATATTGTCTTAAGAACTATAGTTCTAAAACTAAAACTAAATAAGATCGCAGAAAAATTGTAATAAAATTTTTTAAAAAAATTTTTTTTTAAAATTATCTATTTTCAGCTTATATATAACTATAATTTATTTTCTTATAATATAAAAACTAATTTTGCAAAAAAGTAATCCTTATTTTCAAATATAATTGTACAAAGTTTTATTTAATTATTTTAGTATTTTAAAAAAGTAAATCAGAGCTAAAAAAGTGCAAAAACGCAGGCAAATTTGTCTGTGTTCTACTACAATCTAAGGGATAATAAATTTTAAAGGCTTCAATAATATATTTTTGAGTTTCAGATTATAGGTTTGGGTTTCAGATTATAGTTTAGAGTTTCAGGTTTCAGAGTTTCGATTTTTTTTAAAAAATCTAAAACTAGTTTTGAATCTGAAACTAGTTTTGTTAGATTTCATTTCTACGCTATTTCATTACGTTTATAGAACTTAGTGGTATAAAAAATTTATTAACTAAAATAGATTATTTGCAAACATTTGTTATAACAATCTACAGAGGATGTTTATTAATCTAAGTATTAAAAATAAGTTTCATAAATTCTAGCTATTTAATTCACCATATTTGCAATATTGTTTGAGTTCTATATTATAATACAGTAGTCACTTCAACTTCATTACATTTCATGAAACTCAATTAATTATTCACCTTATTTCCCTTTTATAGATAAATAAATTTCATAAAATATGACGAACATAGGGTAGCTAATTATGTTGTATTTGTGGACTCACCAAATAAACAAAGTTCAATAATCTAAGTATTTATAATAATCTATTCATGAATATTGCTTTTAATTTCAATAAGCAAGTATTCATTAATCTAAACGTTTAAAATAAGCTATTCATAATATATACTATTTAATCATGTTAATGTTGTAAATATAAAGAATTTTTATTAATTTAAGTTAATTCATGACTGTTTAAATATTTATTTTATTTGTATATGGTTAGCTTGGAGCATAAAAGTTATTTATTTTATTTGGATCCGGTTAGTTGGGAGCATAAAAATTATTTGCCTTTACATATATTAATATGATGAAATACACTGGTTAATTATATAAACGAACATGTTTGATTTAATAACTGATTAAGAAGTTGTGACCAACTAAATTACTATATCTTTAGTTTTAATATAAGATTTTAAATGATCTGATAGGTCATTTTACTTTTCAAAATGACTAACATACTGTTTCATTTGAGTTACGAGATTATTTTAGGTTATTTACTATTCTTGTGGTGCCAAGGATCATTTTTGCTATTAATCCGCCTGGAAATCATAATTGAACCTTAATGTTAATGAAGTTTTCTTCAATAATGGTTCCCATACAAATATTAAAGCTATAATAATTTTATTATTGCTCAGATTTTTAACCAATCAGTTAGGAACTTCTAACTGGTATCAATTACGGTTATGACCAGTATAACCTTTGCCATTTTTAAATATTATGCTCTTTTATTTGGTAACAGTATATATAAAAATTCATTTTCTTTTTTCTGAATTAATTTGATTGTTGTATCTGATTACTGTATTATTGCATAATAATGTTCATGACATTATTTAAAATGATAGCCTGAATTATGCTTAATATAGACTAAAATTCGAAATTACACCCCTATACATCATTTTGCAAAATACGGAAAAACTTTATAATATTCTAAAAGTTATATTACAAAACCTTGTTTACATTCTGGTTTTAGCACGACTGTGTTGTGCAGCTACCTTATGGTATATAAATATTGCAGGAATTGGCAATTATATAATAATAATAAATAAAAATAATAAAGAGAATGCCTATTTCCACTATAGTATTTTGCTATTTCTACTATAGTTACACAAAAAGTTTCTATTTTTAGATTTAATATAATATTGTATATTATAATTTTAACTCTAAAACTAATAAGTAAACCTTCTTTAGCTGCTAATTGAAAGTTGTAGAGCTTATTTTTTTGATTCTAATAGTAGTTAAATCATCAAAATTGGCCCAGTGGATCCCAAGATACTTGGGTCAAATAAGAGAATATAAGGATCAGCAAATTTACTAAATTATTTTCTTTACATATGTTTTTATATATATGAACCAATCTTGGTTCAAAAAACCTGATTTTGGTTCAATTAATCCAACTTAATTAGGTTACCAAAATAAGACTTGTATAATGTTACATGATATTAACAGCATGTAACCAAAAATTATTTTTGTAAAAACAATACACTGGGTCTTTGTGTAATATAAGTACATATATTGTATAACTAGTATATGTACTGTGATTGGATGTTGCTAATAGACATTTCAGACAATTAGTTTTAGGATTAGAGATAGGGTTAGTGTTAAAATTAAGGTTAGAGGTAGGATTGGATTTATTATTTTAAATACTAAAAGTAGAAAATTTTGTATAATCATATTGGAAATAGCAAAATACTATAGTGGAAATAGTAACTCCCTAAATAAAAATAAAATTTATTTTAAGTTGCAAAAACTTGCAAATATTAATAAAAAATGTATAAAATGATCTTATAGTTGATCTTCCACAACTCTATCTGCTAATTATCTGTACCAACAAATATGCTAACACTTCAGAAGTAAAGTTTCAAAGAAACAGAAGAAAACCAATGATTACATGCAACCCAGCAGCTATTATTTAGGAATACAGTTAACTGAGTATCTGCTAATAGCCTTAGAGTTTGTTACTCACCACAAAATCAGCACTTGTCGTTTAGAGGTAAAGCTTATAGACTACCTACTAACTAGCTCAGAGACTGCTCAGAGTTTATTACTCACTGCAGCTCCCTGATAGATTTTGGACTATATAGGAAAAACTACTGTCTTTACTAAAGTTACAGGTGAAATTGTTTTGGTATTGTTGGTTCATGAAGAATTTTCAAAAAGTGGGCGATTTGGCTTACCCTCTACAAAAGATCTGCAGTGTTTACTGCTCCCAAAAATGAAAAGCACCCACTATATTGGATACAATTGTCATGAGTGGCTTGGAAACAAGTAATGTGAAAAGATATGCAAAACTTATGGAGAAACCACTGGACAACAATTCTAGAAGCTTTATTTTTAAGCAGTCCAGACTATATGACTGCTTTTCATTTAACATACTGCGACCTGGGCCAGTTAGTCAGAACAAGGCTATTGATATTAACAATTTTTATTTTGAAGTCTAATAAGTTATTATAAAATAACTTTGCTCAACTAACAGTTAGACCTCGAATAAAGATTGTTGGTAGCAGAAGGCCATTATGAAGTCTGAGTTTCTTTTTCATAATAGTCAATATAATATATTATTTTTTTTGCATGTAAGGGCCATGACAGATATTACGTAATATTCATTTACTATGAGGGTACCCCTCCCCCCACGTAAGATGATTCTGATTGGTCAATTTTAAAAAAAATTTTGGAAAGTGGCGAAATGTGGCATTCTTCCATATAAAATTTTTTTAATTACTAAGTTAACGATACATGTCCACTAATTGAAAGTTGTAGACTCATCGAGATGCATCTAACAGTAGTTAGATCATCCAAATCGGCCCAGTGGATGGCAAGATATCATCAAAAAATGATTGGCTGACTATATAAAATCCCATGACAGATTATATATGAAAATCACTATAGGCGAAATGTGGAGTGCTTCCATCTTAAACTTTTTTTCTTACTAAGTTAATAATACATTCCACTAAGTGAAAGTTGTAAAGCTCGTCGAGACGCATATAACGGTGGTTAGATCATCCAAATCGGCCCAGTGGATGGCGAGATATCGTTGAAAAATGATTGCCCGAAACAAACATTATTACATAAAGATTTTATATAGTCGGCCAATCGTTTTTTGATGATATCTCGCCATCCACTGGCTGATTTGGATGATCTAACCACCGTTAGATGCGCCTTGACGAGCTCTACAACTTTCAATTATGGACATGTATCGTTAATTTAGTAAGAAAAAAGTTTTAAATGGAAGAACGCCACATTTCGCCTATAGTAATCTGTATCATGGGATTTTATATAGTCGGCCAATCGTTTCTCGACGATATCTCGCCATCCACTGGGCCGATTTGGATGATCTAACCACCTTAGATGCGTCTCGATGAGCTCTACAACTTTCAATTAGTGGACATGTAACATTAACTTAGTAAGAAAAATAATTTAGATAAAAGAGCGCCACATTTCGCCACTCTCCAGTTGATAGGTGGATTATCAATTAATAAAAATATAAAAATTTGGCATCATGCAAAATTTTACTAATGAAATATACTTTTGGCTACTAAATAAACTTTCTTAGCACTCAAAAATACATCATTTTAGTATATAATTATATTTTAAATAAGTTTAATTAGTGCTAAAAATTATAATATATTAGTAATATATTATATTATATATATAATTATATATTATATATGTATAACGTAAGACTTTGGCTTACCACCCTCCCCCTATGATATTACGTAATATCTGTCACAGCCCTAATAATAATTAAGACTTAATAAAGATAAAGAGCAAGGTTTCAGTTATAAAACAAAAAAAAATTAATAAAAAATGTATATTTAATTTAAAGAAAAATTTTATGCATTATCCTGAGTGGGATCTAAGTTTTTTACCACCTCTACTACAGATCGGCCAATCAGATAAGTTTTTATTTTTTTTTAAATTTGTTTTTTTCTTATATATTTCTGCTACTTCTTTTTCTTTCAGATGTGTTTCGCTATTGGAAATGTCGTTAGGAGATTCCGAGTAAGTTTTTTGTCTTTGAGTTGTTTTTTTTATATATTTACTGCTTTTCTTACTTCCAGGTGTGATTTCGCCGTTAAAGCTGTCATTACTAGAGTTATTGGAATCACTGTTTTCTTTGTCTTGAGGGTCTTTTTTTGCTTATATATTTATGATTGCATCTCTTTTTTCCAGATGTAATTTTGTCATTGAAGCTGTCATTAGAAGATTCCGAGTAAGTTTTTCATCTTGGAAGCAGTTTTTTTCTTATATATTTACTGCTTCTCTTTCTTCTGGATGTGATTTTAGCTGTTAGAGTCGTCATTACTGGAGTTATTGAAATTACCATTTTCTTTGTCTTGGTGTCATTTTTTCTTATATATTTACGGTTGCTTCTTTTTCTTCCGAGTTAAATTTTTTGCATAATCAGATTTAAAAAAGTTGATGTGTGATTTTGCTATTGAAACTATCATTATTGGAGGTTTCGGATAAGTATTTTATCTTGGCATTAGTTTTTTTCTTATATATTTACTGCTGCATTTCTTTTTTCTGGATGTGATTTTGCTATTAGAGCTGTCGTTACTGGAGGTTTTGGGTAAGTATTTATCTTGGGCCAGTTATATATATATATATATATATTTACTGTTGCTTCTCTTTCTTCTGGGTGTTAGTGTAGCCATTGTTACTAGAGGTTTTGGGTAAGTATTTTGTCTTGGGTCGGATTTTTTTTATATATATATTTACTGCTATTTTTTTCTTTTGAGTATAATTTCATTGTTGGAGCTGTCATTACTAGAGGTTTTGGGTTTTTTTCATTGTTTTTTTGTAGTTTTTCCAAGAATTCTTTATCATTTTCACCTTTCATTACCTGTTTTTTTCGCTATTCTTGTTGCAGTGAATAGACTAATTCTTCACTGCCCTTCAGTAGATAGGGTGAGCTTTGTCACTTTGTTATGCAATAATGTTCGTTATACAACGATGTTTGTAAAACTTTTTTTTGTTATATGAAGAATTATTTTTGTTTTGTGAAGTTTTTTTTTTTTTATATTATGTTTTTTAAATAAAAAATTGTATTTTAATACTAAAAAATTGTATTTTTAATAATAAAAAATCATATTTTTAATAATAAAAAAATTGTATTTTTGATAATAAAAAAATTGTATTTTTGATTGGATAATTACTAGGAATAGCAAAAATAATTTACCACTCAGGGTAGCACATTGTTAACTCCTAATTTAAAATATAATATATAATAATAATAAATAAAAAAAATAAGATTTTATATTAAATTGCAAAAACTGGTTAAAACATGCAAAAATCTGTAAAACATTTAAAAATTTGCAAAAAGCATCATTATGTGAATATAATATTATTAATTGATATTATATTAGATATATAGGGTGAGTCAGTAGAAAAGGGACAAATTTATTAGATAAATTAGTCCCTTTTCTACTGACTCACCTCCATATATTGATTAATATCTATATTAGATATATATCAATTATTATTACTATCAATAAAAATTGGCAGAGGTATTGAATATCACTATATATCTTACTCAATTAGTAATCAATATAAATCTATATATAAAATTTGCTAATGATAATAAGAATTTGACAGGTAAAATAACTAAATAGTAGTGCTTTTATGAACCCAGACTGAACTAGACTTTTGTTAAGTTTAAATCTGAATCTAATCATTGAAAAACTCAAACTTTTGTATTTTGATTTTTAGTTAAGATTGAATTTGTTCTAGATCTGGTTTGAAGTTGCAAACTAGTTTGAATCTGAATATATATACTGTAAATTCTCAAAATAACAGGCATTTGCATATTATTTTGAATACATACCGTATTTTTGTATAATAACGCACATGTGCATTATTTCGAAATTAGCACTTTTTTAAAAATCGCCATTTGACTCAAAATAATGCACATGTGTGTCCCAAAATAACACACCCTCTCCCCTAAAAGTTTTATGATAAATGTAAGTATATTGCACATGTCTATTAAAGATTGGTAATATTGATCTGAAATATCGCATATGTGCATCTCAAAATAATGCACAGGTTCTCAAAATAATGTACAAGTGTGCGTTATTACACAAAAATACAGTAAGCATTATTTTAAGTACGCACACATGGGTGTTATTTTGAATATCTAAAAACTTATTTAATAGTGGTTCAGAATTAATATTTAGGTTTCTGATTCCGAATTAAATTAGCAACATATTTATTAAAATCAGTGTGTATAATTCTATTTGTAACCTTATTTGTATAATAATAAATTCTTTTACAATTGTAAATTTTTTCAAAATTCTATACTCAATTATCAAAAAAGTTTACTTTTTTTTATTTCAGATAACTTCTATTTCATTTTAAGATTTCGAACTTCGAACTAGAGCTATAAATTCTTAAGAACATTGCATAAAGATAATTAATAGAACATTTTACTTATTACTGGTATAAGGTTAATGAACTATATATATAATTTGATATAAATATATATGGTGAGATGTGCATTATTTTGTGCATACATAAGAATTATTTCGAAAGCATTATTTTAAAACTACCTGAGTGCCCATGTCTATTATTTCAAGAATTTATAGTATATATATATTTGAATACTAAACAAGTTTACTTAGAGTAAGAAGTAAAATTTAATTAGTAAAATTTAGAGAATCACAGAATTTTATTAATAAATTTTGAATATTATTTTACTTGAATTGTACTAATTAACTATAAGTTATTACACTAAGTAAACTTGTTTAGCATTAAAAAATATACTGAATAAATATATTTAATTTACTGTTTTTAAAATTTGAAGAAACTTAATGTAGTAACTAATGCCAAAATTAGCTAATACTAAAATTTTAACCTATTTTGATATTTTTTAGTATTATTACAACATGAGGCAAACTATTAAATCTAAATACTATTAAAGGTTTTATCATATATGTAAATACTATCTAGTTTATTATATAAAGTATGGTTCAAATTTTGAGCTAGAGGTAGTATCAGAGCACTCTTCAGTAATATAGCAACAAAAGCTCAAATAGTTAGTAATTTTATTATATTTTTTTAGTTAAAATAATAATATATAAAAAATATTTATAAAAATTATTATTATTAGGCAGTAAATTAATTAAATAGAGAGTTAAAAGAAAGTTAAATGTTAGGCCCTTTGCTTTTTGTTCTTTATCTTAAACAAGTTCAAAAAATTAACCATATATTAAATTTTTAAATGTTTTAATAAAATAGGTTTCTCTATTAAAAAAGTCCATGCAAGAACTTTTGCAAAAAATATTAAAGAAAATTTTGATCAAATTGCTAAAAAATTATTATTCTAATGATTAAATTAATTTTAAAGAACTATTTTATACAGTGCAAGTACATCTTTTCGTATAAAATTTGAAGCTCAAGATATTATTAAAAAAAAAGCATAAACTAGAAATAGTACAAATAATTTACAAGTATCAAATACCATGAGATAGATATTGACTTTATTAGCTATTTAGCCAGAACTATTCCATAATTATGTTAGTCTCAAATCAATGTATAGCTTTAATATTAACAAAAGCAAATCTTATACTAATTAATATATTCAATCTTTTCAATCTTTTTAACCAAGATAATTTTTTATTAAATGAAAGGTCTCAATTTGTTAAAAAGTTGCACAATGAAATATTAAAAATATACTTCTATATATACTTCCTTATTTAGTAAATACTAGAATTCTTCATTTTTTACAACCTGCTATTAATATACAAATTTCAGTGATAGTTATCATATTGGTAAAAAGGTTAAACATGTAATAATAACTTTTGCAATTTTGAATAGTAAAAAAATGCTATATTTACTAGATAATAATTATACTGTAATTGTATATTTGAGTATTGAAAACTATAAGTTATTAAACAATGCAATACAGCCACTTGTTACAAAATTATGAAACTGGATTTGTTGATAACAATGGAATTAATTGGAATATCAATTTATATTTTTTTCAGATTGAAAATTTTTAGCATTATGTTTAGATATTAATATAGCAAATTCTGTGATTTGTGTTTTTGGTATCAATATAAAAAATAGTCATTGGCAATCTAAAAAACATTATAAAAAAAAATTGAAAAGATATGAATTAAAATATATTTAATCATTTGGTTTATTCTAGGCATATTTGAGCCCTACTAGTTTTAATAATACTATTAAACACTGGGTTTCAGATGAGCTTAATATTATGCTAAGAATAACTAATAACAATGATCTTTGTTAATTTTTGAATTAGAACAAAATGAAGAATTTGATGATAATATGCATGAAATTATTTGTAATAAAATGAAAAAATGTAATATCAATTTCCAATATTAAAAAGATCAAAATACAACCAAATGGCAATCTAGTTTACTTAATGGCCAAGCAAACTTAAAATTTTGATTTGTTAGCAATATTACCAAAAGATCAGGCTAAAAAAATTAGAATATTATAGGATAAATTTGATCAATTATATCATGCTATTAAAAATCCAAAC
The DNA here is from genome assembly GCA_003550325.1 of Gigaspora rosea. Taxonomy (NCBI): domain Eukaryota; kingdom Fungi; phylum Glomeromycota; class Glomeromycetes; order Diversisporales; family Gigasporaceae; genus Gigaspora; species Gigaspora rosea. The sequence continues at coordinate 80,177 of QKWP01001386.1, forward strand.
ACTAAATTTTTACAATTCATCTTAGATACTAATATATTTTTTTAGCTGTATATTATTAATTCTAAAATCCAAATATTATTATAGAAGAAGGATTATATTAGCTATCTGATGTTATACCATATATTCATGTATTCTATCATATTCTAGAGCTAATAGAAATATATAAAAAATTCGAATTAGATTTATTTTCTTGTTTTGCCATTGAAAAAAATTATTAGCAATTATCTTTTTTTGCCAAACACTTAAAGATACTGGTAATCCAAATCAAGACACATGCATAATTATGAATTATGAAAACTATCAACTCAATTAAATTTACCATGATTATTCTGTTAATAAGCTGATAAATATTTGAATTGTATAGTTAATTCTTTAAATCACTTATATTTTTATATTCTAATTTTCATGAAGATTTTGTATAAATGAATCACTTTTTAGTTTGAATTAAAAGTGAATCAAAATTTTTATGCTATACAAATTTTGAAGCAACAAATATTTAATTTTGAAAATATTAAAAATTTCATTTATTCAAAAAAAATGTAATTATTAGAAAACAAAGGTTCACTAATTTTTATTTCTATTTATATTATATTTTTATATTTTACATTTAATATTTTATTTATTTTTAATTTCAAAACTATCTACCTTAGAAAAACTTGCTGAAATATCTATAACAATTTAGCAAAGTAAAATGCTAGTATTAAAAAAATAGTTAGAAATAGTGTCAACAACAAAAATATTGACTTATTAATTGATGCATGAGGAAAAGCTAAAAAATTGATAACAACATTTGGTGGTAATTTTGCAAAATAAATATCAATTTTAATCTTATCTTTACAGAGCTAAATTATTTTTATTCTATTATAATGAGAACAAAACAGAACTAATTTATATTCTATATGAGCACTAAAGTTAAATTTGTTAATTATTTATTTTAAAATAGAGTTAGGATTTTATTATAAGATATAGTCATCTCTTTTTAATCTGGTCCTCTATATACCAAATATTTGATAATCTGAACTAAAACTTTTAGAACAAAATATTATATATATTTCTTCTAGATATATCAAATTAATTTAATTACTGATCCAGAAAGATCGGCACTATTTCTATATTAGAAATTGGGGCAAAATTCCTATGATATTAACTATATGCTGAAATCTGAGCAGAGTCAAATGAAAAGTAATTTTTTTATTAAGTTAACGACACATGTCGATTAATTGAAAGTTGTAGAGCTCGACAAGACGCATCTAATGGTGGTTAGATCATCCAAATCGGCTCAGTGTTTCAATTCCAATCTTTAATATGCGCATATCTGATAAATAGAGCCAATGGATACTAGTTTTTTGAGCTCCATTTGCTTATATAACAAAGTTACGTTAAAAGTTTTCTGTTTTAAGAATCGACTTTCTGGTGATGGGCAGGATAGGCAAATCGATGATTTTTTGCATCTATGCGCAGGCCCGATGGCGAGATATTATTAAGAAATGATTGGCCGACTATGTAAAATCTCTATGTAAACAATATTTGTTTACATAGAGATTTTACATAGTCGGCCAATCGTTCTTAATAATATTTTGCCACCCACTGGGCCGATTTGGATGATCTAACCACCATTAGATGCGTCTCGTCGAGCTCTACAACTTTCAATTAATCGACATGTGTCATTAACTTAATAAAAAATTACTTTTCATTTGACTCCGCTCAGATTTCAGTATATAATAAAAATTTATATTGTACTTATCCCAAAATTTACTATTGTCCCAATATGGTAATAGTGCTGATCTTATCTGGATCATCAATTAATAAATTTGCTATTACAAATCCAACCACTATTTGGCTAGTACAAATAACTTATTATATAAATAAATTTATTTTGTATAATAGTACCAAAAGTAGATCACTAGAATTAATAAAAATTTATTGATAAAATATAGTAAAAATTAAAATTCTTATTGTATATAAAAATATTTTAAATACTTTTTTAAAAATATATTGGTTAATATGAAATTAAATTCAATAATTAAAGTTTGTAAAAAATATTTTTTTAAATTTTTTAAAATTTTTTTGCAAGTTATATTCTTATTAAGAAATCAAGATTATAAATTTCTATAAGTAATATAAATATTATTTATAGAATTTATAATCTTAATTTTCTCAATGAGAATATAACTTGCAAAAAAAATTTTAAAAATCTAAAAAAATATTTTTTACAAACTATAAGTATTGAATTTGATTTTGTATTAGCCAATATATTTTTAAAAAATTATCTAAAAAATTTTTATATATAATAAAAATTTTAATTTTTACTAAATTTTATTAATAAATTTTTTATTAATTTTGGTATTTACTTCTAGCTGCTAAACAAATAAAATTTATTCTATATAATTAATTAAAACTAGTACCGGTATTCTTATCTGTATTAGATAATAGTGATCTAACAGGTCAAATATTTAATATAAGTCATTATCCAGGTCAGATAATACAGTAAAACCCCGCAATAGTCACAAGCCAAAATCAGACTTTCTATGTACCTATTGCGAGATTGAACTAATGTGAGCTAAAATTTATATATAATATATAGAATTAAATAGAAAAATTAAGGTAACTATAGCAAGATTGTAACTAATGCAAATGTGACTATTGCAGGGTTATACTATAGTAACTTGATAGGTTAGATATTTAACTCAGGTCATGATTCAGATTAGACAATAGTGATACAATAGGTTAGATATTTAACCCAGATCATGATCTGAGTTAGATAATAGTGGTCTAGTGGTCAGATATTTAACCTGAGTTATGATCTGAGTTAGATAATAGGAATCTGATGTGTTAGATATTTAATCTGGGTTATGGAACAGATTAACGAGTCATATAAAAATAAAATTGCAATAAATACCAAAATTGAAAAAAATAATATAACCTGTTTTTTTAAAGTTTTTTTTTAATTTTATACTATTCATATTATAGCATATTGCAAATTATGCATCAAATGGGCTTATTAAATTTTTTCTATTAGTTATTCTTTATATATCAAAATTTTTATTAGTATTGGTTTAAAAAGAAAAATTTGTATTTCAGACTTTTTATATACTGAACAAAATCTCTTAGAACAGTTGTTCAGATCAGAGAAGGTGACTGTACTAGTTTTTGTTTAGTAACTATAATGCAATTTATTTTAGTATTGAAAACATCTAATATAAAACTATTTAATTTAGAATGGCAAATTATAGGGTTGATTTTATGCTACTAAACCCAGAAACAAAAACATTATATTAGAAGAAAAAAATTGTTATGTACTCAGATAATTTGTACTTCTAAGTAAAGTATACTTTTGGTGTAATAAATCAATTTAAAATATATAAATCTAAGCATAGTTGCAGCTTATAATAGTTTAATTGGTCAAGTATAAATAATAACATATCTAATATAAGAGTAGTGACAAATATTACGTAATATTTTTTTACTATACCCTCTACCCCCCACGTAAGATAAATTTGATTGGCTGTTATAAATTTATATATCTAATGTAAGACAATCAGTGACCCTCTCCCTCTCTCAGGATATTACGTAATATTTGTCACTACCCTAACTATTAGTATATATATTAGAATAGATAGTATGTTAGAATATGTAATAGTCTATTATTACTAATAAGCAAATTTTTATTTATAAAATTATATGAACATGTGATCTTAGGAGATCAGATATAATATGAAAATGAAATAAAATAAGCAGGGGGGACTTTTGTATTTTTCGGAAATGCACGGGTCTGATCATGAGGCAGTTGACCAATCATAAAACAGTTTTTTATCCACGTGATACACTTTCAATAAAAACAGATAGATAATCATTAAACATATTACAATTTCTTTCGTAACTTTGAAGCAAACTAACTCGCATTGTAAATGAATAAAACTATTCACTCAGACTAAAATATAGCTTATAAACACAAGAGCTTTATTAAAAGTTTCTTATAACAAGTTACACACTCTTTATTTCTATTTTTTATACTTCATCTATAATTAACAAAACTATATATAAAATGAATCAAATGTCTTATATAGAATATATATAACTTTCGAAAAACAGTCTACACAAATTTATAAATAAAAAAACAAGTTAATTATTTGGATAACATAAGAAAAAGACAAAAAAAAACAAAAAAAATGATTAAAAGTTTATAAATTGAGCAAAACAATATATTTTATTACCTTCTGCTATACTACAGTAGACAATACTTCAACTCTTAGTATATCTACCTTTTATTGCATAATTCACCGTGATTCACCATGATTCAACAAAGAGACGCTTGCTAGGAAGGTTTTTTATTAATAAAGTGTTGAATCAATTGTTATTTTTTTTTTAAGTTTGCTTAGACCTGAAAAATTCTGGTTTTACAGTACTACGACATATAAATACTTGTGTAATATTGATTCCAGAAATCATCGGAAACAAAAGTCCCCCCTGCTAATAAAATAGCTAACTTTTTTTTCAAAATCATTTATAATACAAAATTTGGTTTACAAAACTATCTTCACGTTTTAACCAAAAAAATTCTTTGCAAAATTTTGCATATAGAGCATTCATTAATATCATCTAAATACTCACCTTATCAAAAGTGATTTTTTTAATTAAAAATGCAAAAATAATTTACTATTTATTTTTGGGCAATAGAATTTTAGTACATATTGTCACATGTCTTCAGAAATTTGTGCAGTTCTATTAAGAATATTTATATTAGTATCAGATTTCTGAGAAAATCTGCAACTTTGCTATTACATACTCTAGTAGTATATATATATTTAGTTTAGAAATTACAATTTTTTAATCTTTTTATTTAACAATATTTATTAATAGAATTAATAATTCTGGCTAGTAACTAAATAAGCAAATTCTTTGGTCCAGTTGGTTTATTTAGGACCCCAATATCTTTCCATATAGGTCATAACTGATCTGTGCAAATTTTAAGGGGTTTGCTACTTCTAAAATTAAGTAAATTTGCTAAAAATTCAATTATTATATTAAATTTATAGTAATTTGCTAAAAACTAAATTATTATATTTAGATAGTGCTTTTAGATTCAGGTGCTCTAAGAAAATTTGGTCAGCATATAAAAATATATTTTATTAGCATATTTACTTTTATATTTCTTGAAAATTTAAAAGAAAATGGTTAATTTTGAATTTTTTAATCAAAAAATTAAAAATTAGCAACTTTTCTTAAATTTTCAAGAAATATAAAAATAAATATACTGGCATAATATATTTTATGTATTAAATAAGTTTTATTAAAGCAAAATATTATAATCATTTAATAAAATTTTGGGTATAATATTATTTTTAATATTTTTATTAATAAAATTATAGAAAAATATTATGATTCTCAAAATTTTACTAATTGATTCTAACTTTGTACTCTAAGAAAACTTGTTCAGTACACAAAAATATATTATGCCTGCATATTTAATTTATATTTTTTAAAAATTTATGAAAAAATACTTAATTTGGATTTTTGATAAAAAAACAAAATAAAGCATCTTTTCTAAAATTTTCAAAAAATATAAAATAAAATATATTAGCATAATGTAATTTTGTTTACTAAACAAGTTTTCTTAGAGCACAAAGTTAGAATCAATTAGTAAAATTTTGAGAATCATAATATTTTTTATAATTTTATTAATAAAAAAACTAAAAATACTATTATACACAAATTTTATTAATTGATTATAATATTTTGCTCTAATAAAACTTGTTCAAAATATACATATGCTCCGATTTTTGGAATTTATAAAAAAAGCTTATTTTTTAAAAATTTAAAGCTAATTTACTGGGCCATTTTAAATAATTTTACTACCAAACTGTTTGTCTCTTTAAGACAATTTCAATGAGCTAAAAATCATAAAAATCCAATCACAGGGTTATAAGAAAATGTGCTATCAAATAGGTGACGCACCTGAAATTGGTTTGACATAGATTAAACCAATTTCAAGTGCATCATCTATTTGACAGTGCATTTCTCATGATCCTGTGATTGTGTTTTTATGATTTTGGGCCTGTTGAAATCATCTTAAAGAGATGAACATTTTGATAGTAAAATCATTTAAAATGAACTAGTAGATCAAAAATTATAGCTTTAAAGTTTTAAAAAAATAAGCTTTTTTATAAATTCCAAAAATCAGAGCATATGAAAAATACATTATACTAGCATATTTAATTTTATATTTCTTGAAAATTTCAGAGAAAATGCTTAATTTTAAAATTTTTGATCAAAAAATCAAAAATTAGATATCTCTTCTGAAATTTTCAAGAAATATAAAATTAAACAAGCTATCTTAATGTATTTTTATGTACTGATCAAGTTTTATTAAAGCAAAATTTTATAATCAATTAATAAAATTTTGTATATAATAGCATTTTAAGTATTTTTATTAATAAATTTATAGAAAATATTAAAATTCTCAAAATTTTACTAATTGATTCTAACTTTGTGCTCTAAGAAAACTTGTTCAGCATATAAAATTACATTATACTAGCATATTTTATTTTGTATTTCTTGAAAATTTCAAATAAGATGCTTAATTTTGGATTTTTTGATCAAAAATCTAAATTAAGCTTTTCTTGAATTTTTAAAAAATATAAAATTAAATATGCTGGTATAATGTATTTTTATTTGCTGAACTAGTTTTATTAAAGCAAAATATTATAAAAATATAAAATTAAATATGCTGGTATAATGTATTTTTATTTGCTGAACTAGTTTTATTAAAGCAAAATATTATAAAAATATAAAATTAAATATGCTGGTATAATGTATTTTTATTTGCTGAACTAGTTTTATTAAAGCAAAATATTATAATCAATTAATAAATTTTGTATATACTAGCATTTTTAGTATTTTTATTATAATATATATATATCATACCAGTAGTGTTCAACACTAGTAAATACAAATTATAATATACAAAAAATTTTTTGCTATTAGGGTTAGTGTTAGGGTTTATGTTAGAGTTTGGATTAGAGTAGTATATACCAAAATTTCACAAGGAATGTTTTTGTTAGAATGTGAAAATAGGTTTTTTAGACAGAATTTTTCAATTTAGACAATTTTTGAAAAAAATACATTTTTTCAAAAAATTAGAATTACACCTGATCTTCACATTACACAAATTTCATGACCAAAACACATGTGGTATTGAACACTAGTAGTGTGCTTTATCAACATCCTTTTATTAATAAAATTATAGAAAATATTATAATCTTTAAAATTTTACTAATTGATTCTAACTTTTTATTTTAAGAAAACTTGTTTAGAACATAAAAATACATTATACTAGCATATTTAATTTTATATTTTTTTTTGAAAATTTCAAAGAAGATACTTAATTTTGGATTTTTTGATCAAACAATTAAAAATTAAGCAGCTCCTCTGAAATTTTCAAAAAATATAAAATTAAACATGCTACTATAATGCACTTTTATGTACTGTACAAGTTTTATTAGAGCAAAAATATTATAATCAATTAATAAAATTTTGTATATAATAGCATTTTTAGTATTTTATTAATAAAATTATAGAAAATATTATAATTCTCAAAATTTTACTAATTGATTCTAACTTTGTACTTTAAGAAAACTTGATCAGCATATAAAAATATATTATATTAGTATATTTAATTTTATATTTTTTGAAAATTTCAAAAAAGGTTATTAATTTTGGATTTTTGATCAAAAAATCCAAAATTAAGCATTTTTTCTTAAAACTTTAAAAAATTATAAAATTTTTTTTAATAAAATGTTAGAGTTGAAACTTTATTTAAGTAAATTTAATAAATTTACATTTAAAGCTTTTAGAACTATATTTGATTACTGTAAAACAGGCACCCAATGTGATATTATACTTTCTATTTTTAATTTACTAGCTAGAATAGGTTGAAGGAAACCTCAGACATATGCTCTAACATTATTGTATACAGTTTGTTAGAGAAAAACCTTGTAGAAACCATTTTTCTATAAAGGGAGAAAAGTCTATATGTGTTATATCTGGTGTGGCTATAGTTGTTGTATAGGATATATTTGAAAAGAAAATTTTTTTCTTTTCATTTTTAAGATAATATTGCGAGCAATATTTTATGAGGTCAAATAATATTTTGAAACCAATATAAAAGACTATTAGACAAGGAAATAAGAAATAATTTAGTTTGTTTAGTAGTAAGTAGTTTAATATTTTTGAAAATATTAAAAGAATAAATTCTAATAATATAGTATAGAAGAAGGTTATTAAGTATAAAATAAAGGAGAGTATTAAGAATTGTTACTAGAGATATGGTAGTAATTTTGAGAGAAGTAAGTATATCAGCAATTATACTAATAACAGATTGATAAATATTATTGTTATTGTTTGAACAAAGAAGTAAGTATAAAGTATCTTTAGTATCTGAACAATGACAATATTTTGTTATAGAATATAAATAAAGATAATGAATATAAAGGTTTTTCATAATTGGAAGATTGTTAGTTAAGGTTTTAATTCTAAAAGAATATTTAAAATGATTGTGTTCAAGTGTATTAAGAATATCAAAACATAGTTTCCAATTAATTTTAGATATATTTTTAAATATTTTGAGAATAGACCAGGAATATAGTTCTTGTATAGTATATATATTTTTGATAAAAGTTCATATTTTGAAAGGAATAAGATGACTATACTATTAAAAATAGATTGGTAAATTTAGAAAATTATGAGTAATTTTAAGTATTGGTTTATTAATTCCACATTTTGCAAGTAAGTTTGCTTAGTTGTAGAATAAGTTAAGGTGTGATTTGATTTTGCATAGAGTAAATAAAATATTTTTTTATAGATTTAATTTGATTAATAATGAATATAATGTCCCAATTTTTGCTTTGTTAGGCTTAGAAAAGCATATTTGTTTTAGGTTTTTGATTGCAGTTTTGTTGTCTATGTAGATGTTTAAATAACTATTATTAGATAGTGCAAAAAGAAAAAAGATAATTGCTTTAAGTTCAGTTCATGTTTTATCAGAGTATAAAGTAGTTGCTGTACTAAATTTAATAGAAGTATTATTTTTACAAATCTAGCCAATCCCAGATTTGATATTTGATGATTGTGTATTTTGTATTGAGGCATTAGTATAAAAGTGAAGTTCCTGTGAACTAAGATTTGAATAAGTAATAGGAGGTTAGTAAATTGATTTTGATAGGTAGTATGATTAGTTACATGATGTATAAATTATATTTCTTGTGTAGGAATATAAATTTGTAGTATAGAATAAAAAGAAGTTGTAGTATTAGTAAGGTTAAATATATAGATTAGAGCAAAAATTTCTTTGTAATCTATTTGAATATATGTTGGATTATTAGATTTGCTAATTTGGTTATATAGTAGATTAAATAATGAAAAGGTATTTGAAGAGAGAAAAGTATTGGTAGTAGTTGTATAAAGCCTAAATCTGAAGGATTTATATTATATATTGCAGTTTTTGATAGAGGGGTTTGATATGATAAAAAGATATTATTGTTAGTATTATAGTGTATTTGTATAAGTGAAAATGAATTAGAAGTTAATAGAGGAAAAAGAAGGTATATTGTATTGATGAACGAGTTAATTGAGGATAAGTGGAAATGAGGCCATGTAGTTATAATTGTTTTCTCTTGTATGAAGTTAATAAAGTTAGAAAACTATAAAGGTTGACGACTTTTAGTAGGTTTGTTAGTATGCAAGTAAATAATTATTTCATGGAAAAATGTATTTATTGTTTTCAGTAGTAATTTGTTTAATAAATAATAACTGATTATTTCTCAAACTATTGATTATAGAACTTATTGGTTTTGAAGAAAGTATATTATAGATTAAATATAAATTAGAAAAAATCTGGAAGGTAAAAATTAAGTAAAAGATTTCATAATATAATATTATTTTTGGCTAATTGTGAGAGTTGAAAGATAAGTGTAAAGTTTTTAGTTTTATGCATATGAGAAATGAGTAAGTTTTGGATAAACTTGGAAGACCATACTTTGGCTAGTCATGATTAATACGTGTAAGACCAATTCAATATTTTTAAGAATTGGACTAGAGTTAAAGATATGTTCAATGTTAGTAGCACTTGTTTTTTGAATCAAATTGTTAATAGTTGGCAAGTTAAATGTTATAGGATTAGTAAGAACTATATTGTTAGTATTTTTGGCAATAGAAAGCATTTTTTTGGTTTGAATAGTAAAAAGGCAAGATAGTTTGATTTGAAGATTATTGTGAGTAATGCATATTTGTAGAAAATATTCAATAAAGAGTTGAAGTATAAGATTAAAAAGAGAAGAAATTTGTAAGAGTGAAGTTTTTTATATTTTAGGGGGCTTCCAGAAATTAGCTGTTTTCAGAGGGGGTGGGTGGGTTTGCCAAAGTATCAGGTATAATTCCGGCCAAAATTTTATAATTCTGGCCAAAGTTACAAATTTATAGATTTATTAACAATATTTAATAATTAATAACTTTTAATTTACTGGATCAAATTTGATGTTTTAACTACCAAAATGATCCTTTCAATAAGAGGATTCTAGCAAGCAAAATCATTAAAATCTAATCACTGGATTCTAAGATCAGAATAGATAAATGTTACTATAAAAGTTTTATAATTTATTAAAAAATTATAAACCATTTATAGTAACACTAATTTATTCTGATCTCTGGATCCTGTAATTGGATTTTTATACTTTTAGGCTTGCTAGAATATTCTCATTGAGCTGATCATTTTGGTAGTTATATCATCGAAATTGCCCAAGTAGATCAAAAGTTATTAACAATTAAAAATTAATTTTCAATGTTAATAACTTTTGATCTACTGGGCCAATTTCGATGATTCAACTACCAAAATGATCAGCTCAATGAGAGGATTCTAGCAAGCCTAAAATCATAAAAATCCAATCACAGGATCCTGAGATCAGAATAAATTTGTGTTACTATAAATGGTTTAAAATTTTTTAATAAATTATTAAACTTTTATAGTAATACAAATATATTCTATTCCAATCTTAGGATCTAGTAATTGGATTTTAATAATTTGGGGCTTGTTAGAATCCTCTCATTGAGTTGATCATTTTGGTAGTTGAATCATCGAAATTAGCCTAGCAGATCAAAAGTTTTTAACATTTGGATATTAATTTTCAATTGTTAATAACTTTTGATTTACTGGGCCAATTTTGATGATTTAACTACCAAAATAATCACTCAATGAGAGGATTCTAGCAAGCCTAAAATCATAAAAATCCAATCACAGGTTCCAGAGATCAGAATAAATCTGTGTTTCTATAAATGGTTTATAATTTTTTAATAAATTATAAACTTCTAGAATAGCACTAGAAATGTGCCATACGCATTATGTAGTCGATGTTGCATGCTACATAATGCTACATAATGCGATGCAAGTTGGCTAAAATTTAAAAATGCACATAGAAGTTATTATATAATTTTGATTCATTCATTTCTTCAACAATTGCTTTATAGACACTTGTTCCTATCAAATTTATAACTTGTGAAATCCAATAAAAAATTGATCTACCAGGTCTGTTTCCACCATATAAATCAAATATTTTATGTTCTCAAATCTGATAACCTCTCAGTAATAATACAAAGTCTGTTCACTGCATATAGGCCATAGCATATTGTACAGAATTGCATAATGTATCATGTGACATAATGCTGCATTATGTGATGCAAAGCCAAAAAAACTTGTATTCGCACATCTCTAAGTAGCACAAATCTATTCTGATCTTAGGATCCAATGATTAGATTTTAATGATTTTGGGCTTGCTATAATCCTCTCATAGAGAGGTTCATTTTTGTAGCTAAATCATCAAAATTGGCCCAGTAAATCAAAAGTTATTTACTATTAAATATTATATCTAACTTTTAATAATCGTAAAATCTTATTGGCTGATTGGGGTATCAGGTGGGGTGGGTGGCATAGCATTTTACTTTTTGCGCAGGTAATACAAACCAAAAAAGAAATTCTGATTTTGTAAATAAACTAAGTGCGTGAGATAAAAATTTAAGGTTAGGGCCTTAACATTAGAGCCTATAGGGTTAAAGTGATACTTAATATAAGTAAAATTTCATTCCTGTTATTTTTAATTAGTGCACTAAAATCAATTTAAACATTAGTTTTGCATATTTTCACTTTTTTCTTCTTTTACGTGTGTTCAAATTCTTCGTCGGGCTGATCCGAAATAGTTAAATTTTGCACTCTCCGATTGGCTATTTCCTTTCCAGGAGCTTGTATTACTCGCGCAAATAAGTGGATGCGGTGGGGTAGGGGTGGGATAAATTAGTCCTAAGAGGATGTAGTTAGCATCTGGAACTGTCTTCGACTGACTAATATATCGGAGAGCTGTGCCAGTGATACAAGTAGTATTGACATGTGAAGCTTGAACCAGAGGGTTTAAATAGGCAATCCTCTAGTTGGGTTGTAAGTATGGTAACTAGTGTAGAACCTTCAGGTGGACTACTTCAATTAGACAACCAAAAGTTGTACATGTGGCTAGTTGTACCCTCATTCAATATAACTCAATTGTGGGGTGCCCAAAGAGGTGGCCTTGATCCACAGGCTTGATTAAATAAACTTTCACCCAGAGCGGGAACTTTGACAAAAAAAATAATAAAATAAAATAGTAGACCCACTCTAAATTAAACCCAGATATGAACCAGAATCTTTATTAATTAAATATAGTTTTTTATAGAATACCTTTATAAATATAATTATGTACTTTAAATTTATTTTTTTATAATATAGCCTCTTGGCAAATGCAAGACCCAAGTCTACTAAAGGGTTTAAAAAATAGTAGAATAAAATAATCTAAACCTTGTATATAAACTTTTATAGGTTACCTTAGTAATTTAAATATTTTGTGAAAATTAGAAAATATGTAATTAAAATACTTATTGTTACTATATAATCTATACTTCTTTTTAATTAATTATTAAAAAGCTTTAATAAAGTTTTTGAATTTTATTTTTTGAAATTTGGATTTTTAACAATATCTAATAATCAAAAAATTGAGAGTCAAAAAATTAATAGTAAATTTGATAATGAAAATAGTTTTGAAGAGAATACTAGTATTTATAATAGAACTGAAATTAAAGTTGATCTTTCTACTAAAAATTTACAAAAAGTTAAGTCTGATTTAATTTATTCTATGGCTACTTCTATAGCTACTTCTACAATTACTTCTCATGAATCTTCTTGGGTGAAAAATTTTTTCTAAAAAGAGTATAATAATCAAAAATACAATTAAATTACTTATTTGATCTTTTTGCAAAGCATGGTATAAAGCAGCAAATTCTTCTGGAACATTTGCTACACATTTGTGCACAAAACATAAAAAAAAAGCTAAATATGTACAAGCTATATTAGATAAATTCAATCTAAACTATATTCAAAACAAATTCAAGAACTTACAAATTCAATATAGATTTTATTATTAGTTGTCAACTTCTATTTGCAATTGTATACTTTATTAAAATGCCAAATTTTTTGATATAAAGTATGAATTGCTATATCACCAAAATATAAAAAATAAAAAATTATAAAATGGCACAAAAGTATAAAAAAAAATTAAAAAAAGCTTGCAAGAATACAAAAAGTATCAATTATTTGTGATATTTGAAGCTCTATTACAATGCAGTCTTATTTAGATATAACGCATGAAAAAATTCTGTACCAGGTTTTGTCGATCATGTGGCGCAGCAAAATCCTTTAAAGTTTGATTATATTAGGGTTAGGGTTAGGGTCATGTGTCAGATAGAGAGTCTATATAGTAAAACTGCCAAACAAAAACTTTTTGTTAGTGCGCTAAAGGCAGTTTCTTATGCAAAATTTCAAGAAATAAGCGATTTTTAACAAAATGAACGTTTGTTTTGAAATTTCCTGATTGTGTTATGTTACACCTGATCTTTAAAATTTGATTTGTGGATCAGGAGATCTGCACCACATGATCGACAAAACCTGGCAAAGAATTTTTGTATGCAGATATAACAGTTTATTATATTGATAAAAAATAAAAATTACAACAATTTTTACTTGATTTGCGTCATTTTCCAGGACAACATACAGCAATTAGAATACAAGAACTTCTTTTAGATATTTTAGATGATGCAAATATTAGTAGCAAGTTATTAGAATTTACAAATGATAATGCAAATCAATGATAACTATGAGTTGTAATTTTAAAACTAAATTAGCTTCAAAAGGCAATAAAGAATTAATTCATTAATGATGTTTAGTATATAAATATTACTGTACAGTATAGCTTAGAAAAATCAATACCAATTATTGATAAAGTTCAAGATTTTGTAATAAAAATTTAATAATCTACCAAATTATATAATTTATTATGACTAAATATATACATATATATGTGCATATATATATAAAAACTAAAAAAACAAATACTATTAATATCTAGAACTAAAATTTATTTTTTGGCTATTAGCTAAAAATAGAACCAATGAATTAATAATTTGATATTCATCTAATCTAAAAATAGATATAGACAAAATTATATACAAAATTTGGTCTATTACTATAGTATAGATAGTCCTCTACTATGCACTATACAATTTTACTATTGTGAAGAATTTTGTTTTAGTTCCTATAGTTTTTTGCTTAGTTAGAATTTATTTATCTAATCTATTATTGTTATTTGTACAACTTTCTAGTCTAAAAAGATTATTTTGCTTAAAACCAATAACAATCAAACTAATATTATTATTTCTACTATAATTAAAAGCTTTTATAAATATATATTAAATAGATTATTTAATAAAAATTTAATTTTTAAGTTTAGATTCTAGCTTAAAACATTACAAATTAAAAACATAACTTAGGGAGCTTCCAGAAATTACGTAATTTTTTGTTACTAATAAATTTCAAAATTTTACCCCACCCACCCACACCTGATACCCTATTAGCCAATCAAATTTTATATTTTTTTGTCCAATTTTTTGAATTAATAATAACTTTTGATCCACTGGTCCATTTTTTATCATTTAATTACCAAAATGCTCATCTCGATAAGACGATTCTAACAAGCCCAAAATTGTTAAAATCTGATCACAAGATCCCAAGATCGTTCAACTTTTGTGTAATTTTAATAGTGATTTTTTAGAATCACTAAGTAAATTTTTTAACATTGAATAACTTTTGATCCACTGGACCGTTTTAGATAATTTAACTACCAAAATGTTCATCTTAGTGAGACGATTCTAACAAGTCCAAAATTGCTAAATTCCAACCACAAGATCACAAGATCGATAAAGATTTGTATTGTTAATAACAATACAAATCTTTATCGATCTTGGGATCCTGTAATTGGAATTTAGCGATTTTGGGCTTGTTAGAATCGTCTCACTAAGACGAACATTTTGGTAGTTAAATAATCTAAAACGGACTAGTGGATCAAAAGTTATTCAATATTAAAGAAATTTACTTAGTGATTGTAAAAAATCACTATTAAAATTACACAAAAGTTGAATGATCTTGGGATCCTGTAATTAGATTTTAACAATTTTGGGTTTGTTAGAATCGTCTCACCGAGACGAGCATTTTGGTAGTTAAATCATCTAAATTGGCCCAGTAGATTAAAAGTTATCAATAATTTTATAATTTTATACTTTTGGCCAGAATTATAAAATTTTGACCAGAATTATAACCTGATATTTTGGCGACCCCACCCAAAAATTACGTAATTTCTGGAAGCTCCCTCCTTACTACAATTATTTTTACCTAACTTAAATACTAACTCTAACCAAATACTAACTATAACCCAAATACTAATTCTAACTTGAATGCTAACTAATCTTTAATACTATCATCTAATAAAGACTATTGTCTGAAAAAAAATATAAACAAAAAAAAGAGCAAATAAAAGCCATAAAATAAAAAAAGATTTTGATCAAACTTATATTAATTCTAAATCTACTTAATAAAAAAGCACTTTTTAGAAATAGCAAAATGCTATAAGAAAATATTATTGTTCTAATAATTAAACTTTTAATATTCTTTTTTGCTACTTAAAAAAAATTAATATATATTAAAAGTAGTTGGCTAAAAATCTTAAACTTTAGAGTAAAAAATTGCAATATATTTTTTGATTTATTTGTATAAATCAAAATAAAAAATTTTTTATATTTAAATAGAAAGTGCAAAATTCAAATATTAAATCTGTCTAAAAATATTAATTATGGCTTTATTTTTAAGATACTTTCAAAATAGTTATAATAATTTATAATTGTTAATATTTTTAGCAATTATAATTTCTGTATATAATATCACTATTATTATAATTATTAAAGTTCTTAACAATCATAATTCTATGTACAGAAATAATGATCATTAAGATTTTAATAATTATAATTTTTGTGCATTGATCTGTACAAATTATATTCAATTTTATAAATAAATCAATTTTATTTTTAAGTTTTTTTTATACTTGATACAGTCAGACCTCTCTAAGTGCACACCCTTGGGACTACACTTTCATAACATGCATTTAGAGAATAATAAGAAAAAATGCATTTATAGAAATTAAGTATATCTTTGGGCCAGCACTTAAACATGCATTTAGAGAGGGTGTATACTTAGAAAAGGTGCACTTAGAGAGGTCTAATTGTAATTATAATTTTTATATATTGATAAATACAATTTATATTTAATTTGTAAGGGACATGCCATTTATTATATAATTTTTACTATAGATACATGGTCAGAGGTAGTGATCACAGCTATATGTTATATTAATCAATCAAAATTAGATAAAATAATCACACCATACATGGGTAGAGGTGGCTATTAAGTAAAAATATTATGTAATAAATGGCATGCCCCTAAGTAAATAAATATTTACTATATTTGTATATAATAGCAGGCTAGGTGTTAATTTGAATTTTAAAAAATTACCAAATTATTTGAAATATTGACTATGCACATTTTAAAATATTGTGTACTCACTTTATATAATATAACTCAAAGTGAGTCCATATTATTTTACTAAAAATCACTTCAAAATACTACATTTTACTAAACATATTTTACTAACAAGATTATAGACAAGTTTATTTGTAGGAAGTATATTTTACCAACAGCCTATTTTACAAACAAAGTTGTTTTATAATTGCTTTAACCTTAACCCTAATTCTAAATCTAACGCTAATAATATTGACTAGAATTACTTTGTTAATAAAATTGGCTGTTAGCAAAATATCTGATAGTAGACCCATAGATCTATTGTATAAATATGTATCTGATAATCAGAGAATTTTATATAGGCCCAGTACTAGGCAATATAAATATAGTACTATTGATACAAGTTACATTTTATTTTCAAGCTACAGTCAGAACTCTCTAAATGCATATCGTTGGGACCAGCTCTGAGGTATGCATTTAAGGAGGTATGCATTTAGAGAACATTTATTTTTATAAGTCAAAATGGTGAAATGTGGCGTGCTTCCATCTAAAAGTTTTTTTCTTACTAAGCTAACAATACATGTCCACTAATTGAAAGTTGTAAAGCTTGTCGAGGCGCATCTAACGGTGGTTAAAATCATCCAAATCGGCCCAGTGGACGGCGAGTTATCGTCGAAAAACGATTGGCCGACTATATAAAATTACATATGAAAATCACTATAGGTGAAATGTGGCGTGCTTCCATCTAAAACTTTTTTCTTACTAAGTTAGATTCATGGCCACTAATTGAAAGTTGTAGAGCTCGTCGAGACGCATCTAGCGGTGGTTAGATCATCCAAATCGGCCCAGTGGATGGCGAGATATCGTCGAAAAACGATTGGCCGACTATATAAAATCTCTATGTAAACAATGTTTGTTTACAGAGATTTTATATAGTCGGCCAATCGTTTTTCGACGATATCTCGCCATCCACTGGGCCGATTTGGATGATCTAACCACCGTTAGATGCGTCTCGACGAGCTCTACAACTTTCAATTAGTGGCCATGTATCGTTAACTTAGTAAGAAAAAAGTTTTAGATGGAAGCACGCCACATTTCGCCTATAGTGATTTTCATATGTAATTTTATATAGTCGGCCAATCGTTTTTCGACGATAACTCGCCATCCACTGGGCCGATTTGGATGATTTAACCACCGTTAGATGCGTTTCGACGAGCTCTACAACTTTCAATTAGTGGACATGTATCATTAACTTAGTTAAAAAAAAACTTTTAGATGGAAGCACGCCACATTTCGCCATTCTCCAGTTGATAGGTGGATTATCAATTAATCAAGTCATATGATATACAAAATCATAACATGTAGTCCTGATTTGATTGGCCCGTGGTCACATGATATGCATTTATAGAGGGATTTATATAGATGGGCCAAGAAAATAGTATGCATATGCAGAATAAAGAATATGCACTTATTTATTAAGCCCGTCAATGGGCCAGACAATTAATATGCATTTAAAGAGGTTGTGCATTTAGGGGGGATGCATTTAGAGAGGTCTGACTGTATTCAAATGTTTATTTTATAGTATACCTATCCTTTTAGGTTAACTTTTACAAAAATCTTATTCTATGTTGTAGACCTGGAAATAATATATAGTAGGTCTACTATTATGGAGATCTTTTATATAGCAGTTTATGCCATGTACAAAATGAACTTATCTATAAATTAATATTTTGTAAAATAAGCTTGTTAGTGAAGTAAGTTTAGTGTTTTTGAAATGTTAGTTGGCAAGTTGATTAGAGCAATTTCAAATACTGTGATGAAATTTCAAAAAAATTACATTTTACTCAGGACCCCGGAAGGACCCCGAAATACACATAGATAGGTCAGGTATGAGCTTGCTTATTTTTGAGTTTTTTTATACAAATCTTTTCTATGTATAGTAATTTTTTGCTTATTTTTGAAGTTTTTTCTGCAAATCTTTCCTTTTTTAGTAACTTTATAATTAACCTGACCTATCTATGTATATTTCGGGGTCCTACCCGGACATCTTTAATATAGGTCATAAATGATCTGCATAAATTTGAAGATTTTTGCTACCCCTAAAATCATATAAATTTGCTAAAAATTCAATTATTATATACAAATTTAGTCTAATTTGCTAAAATTAAATTATTACATCTAGATTTATATAGGTTGTAACCTTTTTAAAACTATAATTAATAAAAATCTGCACAGATCTGTGACCCTACCGATAGTTAGTAAAGATTTTTTTAATTTTCTGCACAGATTTTTTTTAAAAAAGTATAATCTTTGCAGATTATAATAGATGATCTCCAAAATTATAACTACTATCTTATCTGCTAGTAAGGACACAATGGAAGAAACAATAAACAAAACAAAATAATAAATAAAAAAGTGCATTTTTGTTATTTTTTTTATTCTTTTAATTTTATCATTTTTTAAAATAAAACTGATAGTGGAAATAAAAAGTAAATTTTTGGTTATTCCTATAATAATGAATAACTAAAATTTACTTTTATCCCCATATACATATGTATATGTACACTACTTTTTTTATTTTTTTTTATTTTTTTATTATTCAGATGAATAGATAATTTTTTTTATTTTTTAAAATATTATTATTATTATTATTATTATTTAAATTTTTTTTTGTTTTTTTTTTATAATTTGAGTATATTTTTTTTTATTTTTATTTTTTTATAATTCAAGGTTATTTTTTTTAATTTTAATTAATTTATTTTTTTAACTGTTTTTTTTTTATTTTTTTTTAAATTTTATACCTATTTTTTTAATTCATTTTAAAATTTTTTATTTTTTATTTTAAATTGTTTTTTTTTTATTATTTATTTTTTTTCTCATTTTTTTTTGTTTTATTATGTATTTATTTTTATATTTAAATTATTTTTATTTAAATATTTTTTTATTTTAATTTATTTTTTTAAGTAAATATTTTTTTATTTTTTTATTTAAATTTTTTTTAATTATCATTTTTTTTATTATTATTATCATTTTTATTTTTTTTATTTTTTTTTCATCTATTTATTTAATTTTTTCTTTTTTTCGTTTATTCTTTTATTATTTTTTTTAGTTTTTTTTTTATTAATTCTTTTTTTTTATCATTTTTATTTTTTATTTTTTTACTTTTTTTTCGCTCTTTTTGTATCATTTTTTTCTTTCTCCCTTATCTAGATCTAAATTAGATCTAGATTACTTTTTTCACATTTTTTTTATTTACTATAAATTTTATTTATTTATTTAAGTTTATAATTTTTTTAGAGAAAATAACTAATAATCACCTTAGGTGATTATCACCTGTGATCTACAATGCATAAAAAATAAACAAACCAAAAAACTTTTATTAAATAAAAATTAAATCTCTTTAATATTAAAGTAAGGGTAAAAGTTAGAGATTAGGTAGAGCTTTGTATATAGTAAAATTTAGCAAGGAATTTTGTTTTTAGATAAAAAAAAGTAGTTTCATAGACAAAAATTTAGGTTAGAAGCAATTTTAGCAATTTTTTAAAAAATTTTTTGTTTTTGTTACATAAAATTGATCCACATGTTTCACCTAATCCTGAATTTAATTGGATCACCTGTGGTGCAAATTAGTAATTTCCTTTTTTAAATTATTTATTATAATTTTTTTTATTTATTATAATTTTTTTTTTATTTTATAATTTTTTTTTAAAATTTAACTACAAATAACTGGCAGTGACCATCACCGGTGTGTAATTAACCAATAACGATAAGCCAAAAAAAAGTTCATTTCATTTACTTTAGGGTTAGGGTGAGGCCTGGAATTTTAGTAGGGTGTCTAATATATGCAAAATTTAGCAAGGAATTTTTTTTGTTAGAATATCAAAGGTAGTTTCATAGACGAATTCTTGAGATATTAGCATTTTTTTAAAAAAATCTTTATTTTTGTTACACAACTGATTTGCACGTTACACCTGATCCTGCAAATTTATTGGTTAATTACACACCGGTGATGATCATTGCCAGTTATAGTTAGTAAAATTCTTATTTTTATTTATTATAATTTTTTTTTATTTATTATAATTTTTTTATTTATTATAATTTTTTTTATTTATTATAACTTTTTTTAATAGGCTTTTTTATTTGTTTTTTCGCTTAGAAATTTAAGAGATTTAACAGTTACACAGATATATCAAATCACTAATCATCTTTTTTTTCTCGACTTTTTAATTTTTTTAATTTAATTTAGGGCATTGACATTTATTACCTAATATTCATTTACTATAGGGGCTTACCCTCACCTTAGGTAAGATCTATAAATAGAATTTTAGCCAATTAAATTTAACTAAGATAAGATTTTTCTTGACCCCCCACCCCCTAAAATATTACCTAATAAATGTCAACACCCTTATTTATTTTTTTAATTGTTTTATTTAATGGGTATCCATATACTATACTAAATTTAGTACAATATACTAAATTTAGTACAATATACTAAGTTTAGTATAGTTTTAAAAGCTAAATTTTAAAAAATTTTTATTATTAACTTTAAATTAAATTTATATAATATATAATCCTATATCTATATTTGATTTTAGTAGATTTAAAATTTTGTTAACTTATCAAAAGTTATATTAGTAAGTTTAAAACTTAATTTAGTACTAAAAATAACCAAAAAATAACTAAAAAAATAATTAAAAATTACTAAATTTTAAATAGTAAAAATTTTATTTGATTAAATTCTTTTAAAATATTAGTAGAAGTTGTAAGCTTAGTTTTTCTGATTCTAATGATAATAAAATCATTAAAATTGGTTTGGTATATAAAAAGTTATAAGTAATTTAATTTGATCAATTTTTTATAATATTTTACTATGTTTTTACTATGTTTTACTATAAAAAATTAACTATTTTTAGGCTTGTATCACTTTAAAACAGGTTTATTTAAACTACTTTAAAAAATTATTATTTATTTTTTTTAATTATTCTAAAGTCAAGACTAGATCTAAAATAATTTAAAAATTTTATTTTTTTTTTATTTTCTTATAAATTTTTATATAATATAATTTTTTTAATACTATACTAAATTTAGTATAACAAAATTTTCGAAGAATACAGGTAGTTTAAGATTAAATTATACAAAATTTTTATTAATAAATAATATTAAAATTATACAAAAAGATAGCTCTAATATTCAAATATATTTTGGCAAAATTTTAAATAAATAATCAATTCAAAATAATTTTTTTTGTATATACTAAATTTAGTACAATGGAAATACGGATACCCATTAATTTTTCTTTTGCTTAAAATTTTTCTTTTATTTAATTTTAATTTTTCTTTATTTTATTTAAAATCAAAAATAGGAATTTACGAACTTCCACTTATTAAGATTTTTACTGGTGCTAATGATTAATTCAAATAAATAGATAAGTTTTTCATTTTTTTTGTTTCTTTTTAATCCTTTTTTGTATATTACTAATGTTTAATTTGATCTTTTTTTGGTTAATCGATTTGTCATTAGTTATAATAAATAACTGTTACGTCTTACTTTTTTGGTGTGTTACTGTATACATTCGTCATTGGTGCCAAGTTTGGTGCTTTTTCTTCATTTCACTTGTTGTGCTATGTGTTAGGTTTTTGATGTTGTTGGGATTTAATAGATAGAAAGTTAGCTATAATATTAGAATTAGGTTGGTTAGATTATATTATAAAAGTATGGTGTTTCTATGGCATTTGTTCAGCATTTGTATAGTGTCTTTATGGCGTTTGTACGGTGTCTCTATGGTGTTTGTACAGTGTTTCTACAGCATTTGTATGGTATCTCTATGGCATTTGTATAGTGTCTCTATGACATTTATACAGTGTCTCTATGGTGATTAAGTAGTAGTATCTTTATGACAATTGTGTTGTGTACAGTAGTGTCCTTATGGCATTTATATAGTGTTTATTTGGTGTTTGTGTGATGTCTCTAAGGTTTTTTGTTGTGCTTGTTAATATGTTTTGTAGGTTTTTTTTTAATAAAAATATATTATTTTTTATTATTTTTGTAAAATTTATAATCGACCAATATTATTTATTTGTAATAAATTATATTATTAACATATATTTGAATGTATTCTTTTAATATATAAAAATTTAGCTAGTATATAGTATTTACCCAATAAAGAAAAAATTAAAAAATTAAAAAAAAAATAAAAAATAAAAATGTTCGAAATGAAAATAGATCAATAAGTAGTTGTCCTATAAATTTTCAATACTTATTCACAAAAAAATAAAATATGATGATATGAAAATCTAACCATTTTGACAAAACTAAAAATGGAACTATTATCTGAATTGACTTTAAATTGCTAAAATTTAAATTTGGTCCTTTAGCCAAATTTGGTCCAATTTGCTAAAAAAAATACAACCTATATCATAGATGTCCAAAGTCCTTTTTACTCAAAATACATGCACATTTCAAAATGATATGTAGAGGTCCAAACAGAATGCAAATACAGTACTTTTTGTTTTTTGGTTTTGTTAATTACTCTTATAATTTTTATTATTTTTTTGTTTTTCTTATAAGGTTTTAGAATGTAGTGCACCTGCACTGCAGTGCACTCACTCCTTTTATGTTTCCCAAAATTTTACTAGAGTAACCCCTGCTGCATTTTTAACAACCCAACCCTAACAAACTCTAATCCTAACCCTAACCTACCCTAGTCCTAACCCTAACTTTAATTATTATTTATATTTGTTACTATAGGGTGCATTGGGTGTGCTGTAGTGCATGGTGCACCAAATTCCAAAATCCTTTTTTATAAATTTAAATTTTTTTTATAACTCACTAATTATTATTTAACCTTTTTTTAGTTTGTTATTGTTTTTAAAATTACCTATTGGAGTAATTGCCTTGGAGTTGCTCTTTTGAAATTATTGTTTCTTGGAGTGTATGGGTATATGCTTTTTTATCATGTTTAGAGGCATTATGGCTTTGTTTTTTTTTACTTTTATTTTTCTCTTATTTTTTACTTCTTTTTGTATATGATTGTATTTTGCTTCTGATTCTTAGTATCTCCTTTGAATCACTGCTATTGGAGTTGTCACAATTGGAGCTGCCACTGTTAGAGTCATTGCTAGAGTAGTAATTTCAAAATTTTTTTGAACCTTTCATTTTGATATTATTGCTTTTTCTAAATTGTTAGGTTGCTAGGTTATTTTTAAAATTAGTAGTTTTAGTAATTAGAGTTATTTTATTATTTGGCATATAAATTAAGATTAATATTTGTAACTTAATAAATTAAAGTATTCTATTATAAATTTAGTTAATAAAATTATTATAAAAATACATTTTATAATATTTATTTGCATATAAAATAATGTATATGAATGTATGTATGGATATATGTTATGTGTATATGTACGGATATATGTTATTAAGTGTCACCTGCACGTAAATATGCACGAGACAATGCATAAGAAAACAGCACGTTAGTACGTGCACTGTTGCACGGAATCTGTGCCTTATTACGTGTTATAAATGTGCTTTCTCATAAATTGTCTCATAAGGATTTACGTGCAGGTTCGTGTGGTTCCATATCCAAACATTTTCATGCATTGCAGTATCATTCCGTGCTGCAATTTGTTATGGGGTTCTTTTTTTACGCAATAAAATTTTTTAATTAAAAATTTAAGCTTTATAATATCGATATATATAATATGTTTTTACTTGCTAGGTTTACAAGATCAGATTTTAAACAGCGAAAACGTAGCTGATTTTAGTGGTCATGCTGGGAGGTTTCGTAATTTGGATTAATCGGAGATCGAAGATTAATTATATGCTATTCCAGATTTTTTATGTGCATGTTGATTGATATTGAATGTCACCGACTTTAGATACAGCACCACCTTCAATCTGTGAAACATTTGATTAACTTAAAATAGATTATAAATATTAGATAATCAAGCAACAAATGCAAATTTGGAAATCTACGATGTTAATTAATAATTTAGAATTAAAAATTTTTTTGTGCTATCGCAAAAAAGCAAGGTGCATCTAATGTTGTTGTACGACCTTCGTTTATGGATGTTTTTACCGTATATATACCACGATTTCTTCTCTGTCTCCTGAAAAAAAAAATGTCAAAACCTCTTGTTGCAATTATCGGTGCAGGTAATGAATAGATATTTTTTTTTTTATATTAACTCATGAATGTTCTCTCATGAATATTTTTTATTATAATAAGGAGCATCTGGGCTTACATGTATTAAGCAATGCCTTGCTGATAATCTCGAACCAGTATGTTTAGAAGCATCCTCTAATACTGCGGGACTTTGGCGGTTTACTGAAGTCGATGAAGAAAATAAGGATCCACATTCTTCAATCTATAAGAGTGTGATCATAAATACTAGTAAAGAAATGGTGAACGAAAATATTCATTATATATATTTTTAAATGAGTTTTTGTATAAAAGATTCAATTGACCTTTTTTTTGTCGATTATAGTCAACATTTTCAGATTTCCCAATTCCTCCTGATTGGCCTTATTTTATGCATAATAAGCTCGTAGCAAAGTAAATTATCAATAACTTAATGATATAACAATCTTTTCATTCATTAATAAATATAATTTATATTTTCAGGTATTTCGATATGTACGCGGAAAGATTTCAACTTATTCCTTATATAAAATTTAATACCACAGTTTTAAACGCTTCAATTCTTCCGGATCAACGATGGAAAGTCCGATATGTCACTAAAGGTGAAGATGAAACCGAAAGGGTGTTTGATTATGTAATGGTTTGCACAGGACATCATCGGTATCCTCGACTACCAAAGTATAAAGGAATGGATAAATTTAAAGGAATTCAAATTCATTCACATTTTTATCGAGAGCCCACTAACTTTAGAGACAAACGTGTCGTTATTGTTGGATGTGGAAATAGGTATGGTATCTTAATTGATATTATAACTTAAGAAAACTTTACAAATTTTGATAAATTATAACAATTATTTTTAGTGGTATGGATATTTCCGTGGAACTGTCTGAAAATGCATCGCAAGCTTATATCTGTACTCGTCGAGGTATGAATTCCAAGAATTTCATATAATATTACAGTATTAATTATTCCAAATTTTAACCTAATATCTTGATATATTATATAATTTAAGGAACGCTTCCATGGATTGTGCCAAGACTTGTAAATGGGAAACCAATTGATCACAAGTTTAGTCGCTTCTATATCACTTGGTTACCTCAATTTATTAAAGATCATATAATCAAAATTATTTCGAAAGCTACAATTGGACTACCACCTCCAGGTTTAGAACCTAAAGATAAACCTTCTAATAGCCATCCAACCATGAAGACCAATTTTTATGAACGTCTTTCAACTGGAACCCTTATTGTGAAACCAGACATTTCACAATTGAACGAAGATGGATCTATCGAATTCGTGGATGGAACTAAAGTTGAAAAAATTGATGCAGTAATCTATGCTACCGGATATCAAATTGAATATCCATTTTTAGATAGAGATATTGTTTGTGATCAAGAAGTTTTAAAAGAATTTGATGAAGAATATAGAGAAAATTTAGTTTGGTTATATAAAAGGATGTTTCCACCAAAATATCCCAATATTGCTTTTATTGGATTGGTTCAGTTAATAGGAGCAATATTTCCTTTGAGCGAAATGCAAGCACGTTATGTTACAAGTTTAATCAAAGGTTACATACCACAACATCCATCAATTCCTGAAATGCATAAAGAGATTCGAAAACATCAAAAATTATTACAAAAAAGATATTATAATGCAGCAAGACATACAATTCAAGGAGATTATTTCATAGAAATAGATAGTTTAGGTATTATAATTAATGAAATGCCTTTT
>QKWP01001386.1:107261-141028 GCA_003550325.1 Gigaspora rosea
TTTTTTTTTTTTTTTTTGCTAGTATCGTTTATTGGGGCGACAATCTTGGGATGGCGCA
Organism: Gigaspora rosea; assembly: GCA_003550325.1. Lineage (NCBI taxonomy): Eukaryota > Fungi > Glomeromycota > Glomeromycetes > Diversisporales > Gigasporaceae > Gigaspora > Gigaspora rosea. The sequence continues at coordinate 107,320 of QKWP01001386.1, forward strand.
GCTGACGCAATCAGAGTTTACAATGGTTGTGACCCATCTAAGATAAAACAATCATAAAGTTTGATGATCACCATCCAATATAAAGTCGTGTCTAGTTTTATGTTTTTAAAATTTTAATTAAAGTTAGGGTAAAGGGTTGGTTTGGGATTGGGTTTAAAGTTGGAAATGTCTTGTAGTAAAATTGCCTTTCCGATATTTTTTAAATTTTAATTAATGTCCCAAGAGAGGTTTAGAACTCATTTTTTGTATTTCATTGTTTTTTCTCTTTGGGCTGATCTTTGTCGATCAAAATAAACCAATTTTTTTGACTATGGAGCGAGCAACCTAGTCGCATCAAATAGTTTATATTAAACTTAAAATTGTAAAAAAAAATTTTATATATTTAAGTAGTATTCGACAAGCTCTATTTAACTATGTATTTAGTTTAAACTTTTTAAAATTTTTATTAAGAAAAATTTAATTTTTTAAATCAAGTACTTCAAAAATTTCAACACTAATAAAAACATAAAAAAATTTTAACCAATCAAATTTATTATTATAAGTAATGGTCAAAATTTTCAGCTTCTCTTTCTCCTTGCATATACTGAATTTTCTTGTTAGGCATATTCGGCCGATTTGGTTTGACTCTAAATTAGACAATCATTATTTGTCGTTAAAATTTATTGCAAGGTGAGTTTTTACAAAAACGGTCTTTTAAACTTACTTTGAAGTCATAATTAAGTGTATAGAATATTGTAATATCTACATGTTTAATTATTAGTAAAAATAGGTTAAAAAGGCTGATTTCCTGAATAATTACTTCCGAATTCGCCCTTACCCATTATATAACCGATCGTTCAATGACAAATCGATCGTTCACTGCTCGAATATACCTGAACGCTTCAACAACTAGTTATAGTGCTTTCTTTTACGGCTTAGTGCTGTTGTATTTTTTTCGTATTTATTGCTTTTTTAACTTCACGTCACTTAAAAAGTTGGTGTAACCGTTTATCGAAAAAAGTCTCCGAAAACTTACCATTCACGTGAATTAGTAATTAACAGAAAATTATTTTTAAGCCTATTTGTATCTAAACTTTTATGTCTCTAAGGCCGTTTGAAGTTGATTCTTCGGTTAACATTACTTTCCAGGACTCTCGGGAGGGGAGTAAAATGAAACGAATGTATGAAACGGACATATAAAAATGAACAAAGATGGGCCAATTTCATTGGTTGATGTAAATCAGGTGATTGGCGAGAGTTATCCAAAGATTAGATTGGTTGTTCAATTTTCGGGGATGATAACCGAAAAATTAACTTCAAACGGCCTAATTTCCATCCAATTAAATTACACTATAGATCATTGGTATAATATATAAACCACATGACTAACCTTAACTATAAAGGCATGGAGAATGAAAAATACTGTATTCGAGAGATGTATCATGTGACTGGTAGGTAGAAATTCACAGAATTGCTTAGCTGTCCTTTCGATCTGTTGGCCTACTTATTGTCAACTCGAATCGTTACACTTAATACACTTAATTAGTTTTTAAACATATTTCACATGACAACGATAATTTTCTACGTGGTGTTCAGCATCAAAGTTATTTCGTTTAAAAATTAGAATTCTTCTGGACGGACAAACGGATTTTTTTTATCAATTTAAATTAAATATAACGTTAAGATAACTGCAAAATTATTTTTTGGCTTGTATTACATGAGATCTAAAACTTGAACCGATTAATCGGCCTTTTTTGATTTTATTTTTTATGTCGGTCTTATCAGATGTTTCGAGAAATTAGGTTTTCCTTCGGGTGAAACCGGACAAAAAGAGACTGACATAATTGGGGGTAGGCTAAAGCCAGGTACATCACGAAATTACCCGATATATAACCCGGATCAGTCCGAACAAAACAAAGCGGGACGGCAAAGAAAAAAACACGAAATATATAACAAATGGCTATCCAAACCGGTCTTGGTTGACTAAGTAAAAGTGTCGGAAATGCGATTTTACTATATATAAATTACTTTCTAACCTAACCATAACCCAACCCTAACACTAACACTAATATTAATTAAAAATCGGAAAAATCGGGTAATCTTGTGATGTACCTGGCTTTAGCCATCCCCATAATTGACACTTAAAAAAAAATTTGAAAAAAATGGGGTAGTGTAAAACAAATTATAGAAAATCTTACTATAACATTTTAGAAATTTTCGTCATATTTATCTATAGCGATCCATATAAAGACTCGAGTACAATCATCCTAATCCTTGTGCCCAGACAACAAAGTTTTAGATAGATTTGAATTTTGCCATCAACCAACAAATTTTGATCCAGCATTCAGTGAACTAGAGATTTAGAGATTGTAACCATAAATAATAGTTACTCGAGTGACTCGCATAACACCGTATTAGTTGTTATTGCTACCATAATAAATTAATACTGTATATCGCAAGCAATTATTAACCAATAAATCTAAAATGCCTAATTTTGCTTTTATACCGAACTGGTCATTCCGAATATTTTATAGTTCATTATAACTAAACTCCTTTATATTAAGTTGACTAATAATAGCATTTTCTATTTTTGAATTACTAGCGTTTATTTTATTTATAATTTCACTCCCATTAAATAAAATACAAGGGATTTATTATAAAAGTTTTTTATACAATTTTCTGAATTTGTTAAAGCTGAAACCTATCATTTATTTTTTTCTTTTTCTACAGCAAATTGAAATATATCACTAATTTAGTTTAAAAGTTTATTTTTTGCTTTTTTAAGTGCATTAAAAATTTTTATGCTTCGTAAATATCATTTGATTATTTAAAAATTTTTAATATTAATCAACGTAGTTGTGTTGGACCGTCCAATTGGACAGTATTAATTCAAAATCAATTTATAATTTCACGTGATATGGCTGACAATTCAAGTGTCTCGAAAGAAGTTGCAGCTAATTTTTTTTTTTAATTCTCAGCCATTACAGTACCTATGTTAAATTTGATAGAAAATTTTTTATTTTAATTCCGTAAACTCAAAGTAAAATCAAAAAATTTCATTGAATTTAGATAGATCGCTGTCGAGAAATTGGTTTAAAAAAGGAAAAAATTACCGCTTTAACTAATTCAATGTTTTTTAATTCTACCAGGTTAATGTGTAATATTGTCCGGAGCCTATGATTATCAATTTGTAAAAACGTGTATTTGCTTTGTCACACTAAAATATAAATCAAGGCACGCTTTTGTATTACCTTTAGTAAACATTTCATATTCTTCAATACGTTCCAGATGTAGAATTAAAATAAAAAATTTTACCGGATATAATCAAGTAGTTATTAAGAAATCTTTTCTAGACTTTACAGAAACTTGAGATTCTTAATGCGCAGTAACTGCATAATAATTATATAGTTATTATTAAATTTAATAATAAAAAACTATATAATTACTATATAGTTACTATGCATCTTAAGGAATTTAAGTTTTTCTAAGGAAGTTTCGATTATTTTGACATAAGGGTACCCTTACTGTTATTGTGTAATTTGAACACTAATGCAATAAAAATGTTACATTACATTAAATGCAGAACTTGTTTCTTATCAATGTTGTACAATAATTAATAATTCAAAAATAGCCAATCGTATTAAAAAAATTAATTATTAATTTCCAAAATTCAGATAGCCAATTATATTGTAAAAATTAATTATTAATTCCCAAAATTCAGATAGCCAATAACATTGCCAGAAATTAATTATTAATTCATAAAATGTCGATCCATATTTTTAATTTAGATCATCAATCGGGATAAATAATGAGTACCACCAAAAAAACTATGGTTCAAACAATCAATATTTATGTTACATAGTATGCAATTAGATGAAAACAGAAGAATGGAAGTTTGTTTTTATGTTATTCTATATAAGAATTCTATTGGCCATTAAAAAACTAAATTTCTGATACTCTTGTTAATAATTTAGAGTATGCTTTATCTTGGCGGCATAACATATAAAAACAGCCAATTTTTAACGAACCTCAATTCTAGTAATTTTAATGAACCCTCGACTCTAGTGATTTATAAAAAAAATTTCACAAAATGTCAGAAAAATCAGAAATACAACTTGAATCGACAACTACATCTTTGCAACAAAATGAAAAAAATGTTGAACCACATACAATAAATGTTCAAGAAAATTTGGAAACATCCGAATTGAAAAAAGAAAGTAGTAATGTGGCGGCTATGAGAAATTTTTATGTAATTTCGTTTGGATATATATTTTTCACACTTACAGATTCTGGCCTTCGAATGATTGTGTTGTTGCAATTATATGATAAACATTTCAATGTATTTAAAAATTTTTATTAATGTTGCTCATTTCTTTTTTCGTATTTTATCAGAGTTAATTAAAAAAAAAATTATATAATATTAAAAATATAGGCGTTACAAATATCTATAATGTTCACATTATACGAATTATTTGGAGTCATTATAAACCTTACAGGTGGTATTATGGGATCACGTCTAGGTATTCGAGTTTGCCTTGTTTCTGGTCTTTTTGTTCAGGTTGTCGGAATAGCAATGTTATGCGGACTAAAAGATAAATGGAGTTCGTGGAGTTCATTAACAATTATAATATATGTCACCATTGCTCAAGGATTTAGTGGAATAGCAAAAGATTTGGTCAAATTAGGTGGTAAATCTGTAACAAAATTAGTGACGAAGGATGATAACCTTTATCAATCTACATTATTTAAATTGGTAGCTTGGATTACAGGTGCAAAAAATTCTGTAAAAGGTGCTGGATTCTTTTGGGGTGCTTTAATATTACTATATGCAGGTTATATTCCTGCATTGTTGATATTGTTGGCTATGAATTTAATCATTATTCCTTTCGCTTTGATTTATCCCTATGAAAACTCGATACACGGGAATGCATGTAAAAATACGAAATTGTATGCGGGTAAGCACGGGTTTCATAATCACTGCACGGAAACTGCACGTAAACTGATCATCCAAAAAATTTAATACACGTTATCACACGAAATATTGAAATCCGTGCACTATCGTGCATAGTATTATAACCATTTATTGACGTGTATTAATCTTAATGATCACATAATTTCCGTGCACTAACGTGACAATCGTTAAGATTCTTAACGATCATAAATTTCGTGCACTAACGTGCACAATCGTTAAGATTCTTAACGATCATAATTTTCGTGCACTGACATGCATAATCGTTAAGATTCTTAACGATCATAATCATAATTTTCGTGCTTTGACGTGCACAATCGTTAAGATTCTTAACGAAAGTTTCAGTTCACTGACGTAACGATCATCACAATCGTTAAGGTTCTTAACGATCATTTCTGTACAAAATGTATGATCATCACAATCGTTAAGACTCCTTAACGATCATAATTTCAGTGTCTTAATATCGTGATCGTCACAATCGTTAAGATTCTTAACGATCATAATTTTTGTGCATGATATCACAATTGTCACAATTGTTAAGATCCTTAACGATGTACTAACATGATGATCATTAAGATCCTTAACGATCATAATTCCGTGCATTAACGTGATGATCGTTAAGATTCTTAATGATTATAAATTCCGTGCATTGACGCGCACAAAAACATTTATTTTGTTGTTTTTTTTTTTTTTTTTTTTTTTGCACTTATCAATAATAATTTCCGTGCATTGACGCGCACAAATTACATTTGATTTGTAAGCAAATAAATATTTTTTTTTTTTTTTTTGTTTACTCTTATCATTTTTATCATCTTATATTTTTTTATAATTTTTTTTTTTTACAACTCATTAATTTTTATATAATTTTTTTTAGTTATTGTCATTGTTTAAACCATCCTTTAGAGTTATTGCCTTGGAAGCTACTCTTTTGGAATCACTATCATTTTTGGTGTATGTTTTTCATCATTTTTGGTGGTATCGCAGCTTTATTTTTTTTTACTATTATTTTTTTCTTTTATTTTTTATCTCTCTGTATATTATTGCATTTTAGCCTCTCCCTTGAGTTACTGCCATTGGAGTTGCCACAATCGGAGTTGTCCCTATTGGAGTTATTTCTAGAGTAGTCATTTCGATTTTTTTTTTAAACCTTTCATTTTGGTACTATTATTTTTTTTTTTTTTCGATATTATTAGTTGCTGGGTTATTTTTAAAGTCGGTAGTTTTAGTAATTAGAAGTATTTTCTTATTCGCATGTAAATTATTAAATTAAACTATTTGTATTATAAAATTTAATTAATAAAATAATTAAATAATTAAGTTATTTAATAAAATACAAAATTTAGTTAATAAAACTTATAAAATTTAGTTAATAAAATAATAAAATTTAGTTAATAAAATAATGCATATACGATATATGTTATTATGTATATATGTATGGACATATGCTATTATATGTTACCTGCACGTAAATATGCACGAGACAATGCACGAGAAAACACATAAAATTGCACGTAAGTACGTGCAGCGTTGCACGGAATCCGCGCCCTTTACGTGCCATGAACTTGCTTTCCCGTGCATTGTCCCGTGTATATTTACGTGCAGGTTTGTGTGGTCACGTATTCAAACTTTTCCGTGTATTTCAGTATTATTCCGTGCTGTAATTTCTCATAGGGACTGGTCACTCCTTGCTGGTTGGATAATATTTTATGGAGTGATACAATCCAGTACTCCTCAACTGATTCTAAAACCACTTCGAATATATCCTGTAAAAAATGGTCGTTTATTGGTACCATTCACAATTTTATTACTCTTAATAACTATATTTTTAGCATTATTCCTAAAATTTATTACCCTTGAAACAAATTTCACACTTTTAATAATAATATTGATAATCGGATTATTCATTTTTGCTTTTATATTTGCTATAAATTCTTCAATTCATTCATTTCTTATATTAGCATATTGTCATAAAGATAAAGTCGCCATGAATGTAGGATTTTATTATATGGCAAATGCTATGGGAAGATTGGTTGGATTAATTGTAGGGGGTGTATTATATTATTATATTGAATTGGATGCTTGTTTGTGGGCGTCTGTATGTGCATTAATCTTCTGCACAATCGTTTCATTCTTCCTTGGTCCTATACCCGAAAATCAAGATGAACAAGCAAAACCTTAATGGTACTTTTACTCCTACTCTACTTTAAAATTTAAATAATACGATCTTGAAAGGTTTGACAATCAAACCTTTATAAAGTTACCTATTATAAAAGTACATTATACAAAAAATCACTTATGGACGTAAATAAAAAAAAAACTTTATGTAATTATAGTCTTTTATGTGATTATAGTCTTTTATGTAATTATAGTCTTTTATAAACACACATTTTAAAAAAGTTACTATGGTGAGATCTAATTTATAAGATATTTAAATAAACTCTTTAATATTTAATTAATCTTAAAATATGACTAGTAATATTTATTTAGATTATGTGTTCTCAGAACTTCATTGTATGTGCCAATAAATTTTCAAGTATACCATAGTCATGCCGCAAAAAAATTGGTAGTCCCATTACTAATCCAACAACCATGATATTAATACAAAATAAGAATATACTGTATCTAAATTTTGGCGTTAAAATTTTTACTTAATGACGATAAGTTAGTTTATGACAAATTTGTGAGTTTTGACAATTTCATATTGCTACATATTTGTATGCTACATATTGATCCTACGGGACTGCCAACTTAATTAATTATGTAACTCAGTAAATTGGTATCAAAGATTTTATACTGAATCATTTTCATAACTTTAGTGCATGAACTGATATGTTGACATAGCACATTTATTATATATTTTGAAATTTTTAGGCATCGCAGACTAAACCATATATAACAAAAAAAAAGTCAAATCAAAAAAGCCGATATAAAAAGGTTTAATTCGAGTAGTCAACGAGTATGTTTATTAAACAATCAAATAAATTCTGGTTGAAAAACGTTTCTTATACAGTAAACTTGGAAATGTTTTAATAATAAAAGGAGGAACAATGGCGAATTTCAAAGAATCAAGCAATGTATTAAGCTTTTTTCACGACAATACTACATACATATAAATTATAATAAAAATTAAAAAGAAAAACAAATATATAGCATAAAAATAATGTAACTCAATATGATTAAGCAAAAATATATCATGAAATTAACAAAAAAATAATTATGTATTAATATACGTTACATTAAAAATATTTATTTTGTTCTCAAATAGTAATGAAAGTACTTTGCAAATAAAATAAACAAAGAATGGGTATAAAGCTTAATAGTTAAGTTGATGAATCAATTTTGTCAACATATTCGATCAAATCAACAATTCTAGTTGAGTAAGCAACTAAAGTATAATTTATAAAAAATAAATTAACTTTTACTATAAAATGAAAGTAATAATAAATGAAAATAAACGTACATTCATTATCAGACCATGCAATCACTTTAACAAAGTTAGGATTCAACTGAATTCCTATAAATTAACAATATACTTAGTCACTGTAACATTATCTGTTATATTGTCAAATATTTATTTATATAAATAATACTAACCAGCTTTAGCATCAAAAACACTAGAATAAGTATCACCAATGAAATCCGACGAAACAACCTAATTATAGCATAAAAATCAATAAATTGACCGTAATTTTTTTTTTTTGAAAATTAAAAACTTACATCATCTTCAGTATATCCAAGAATTCCCTTTAATTCATTTTCAGAAGCATGTTTCATAGCTTTTTTAATTTCTTCATAAGTTGTTCCTTTTTCTAATCGAACTGTCAAATCAACCACACCAACATCTGAAATAGGTACCCGAAAAGCTAGGCCGGTTAGCTTAGAGTCTAATGATGGAATTACCTAAATAAATATGTAATAACAGTTATTAAAGAATGGTCAATAAAGAAGAAAATGTTTTAATGCCAATATGAGTGGAAAGAACAAGAATAGTAGGATATACTGACTTTACCAACTGCTTTAGCTGCTCCTGTAGAACTAGGGACAATATTATACGCTGTGATAATAAAAATAATTATAATTTGATCATGCAATAGTTACAAAAATAGATTGTATTTTTTAGATTTCATACGAGCTCCTCTGCCCCTCCGTCTATCCTGAAAATGAACTTAAGGTTTAATTAAGTAATAGAATTTTTACAAAAATGACTTTATTATATTTACTTTGCTACAAGGACTATCCACAATTTTTTGGGTTCCTGTAAGCGCATGAACTGTTGTCATTAATCCTTCAACGACACCAAAATTGTCATTAAGAACCTTAGCAATAGGCGCTAGGCAATTTGTAGTACAAGAAGCGCTAGAGATAATTTTATATTCTGGCTTATAAGTTTCCAAATTGACACCATAGACAAACATTGGTACATCATCACTTGGTGCGCTAATGATAACCTAATTTAAACTATTGATTAGAGATATAAAACCCGAGTGTTGATGATAATATTTCGAATAAATTACCTTTTTGGCGCCCTTTTAGGTTGTTTACAAAAAAAAAAATTATCGAATGAAAATTAAAAAAAAACATAAATATCAAAAGAATACAAAATTATCAAGATATAAGATTAGGAGATCACACATACCCCTATAATTATTAAAATTATTTATGCTTTAGTTGCAAAAAGTTGCAAAATAAAGTTTGCTATACGATATACATTAATTCAATACCTTGCAAATGAAGTGAGGCCTTTTCATAAGTTTTAAAAACACCGGATGATTCAACTATATAATCAGCACAAACTTCTCCCCACTTAATGTCATTAGGTTTCTTTTCAGCAAAGACAGATATTTCATAATTGTTTATGAGCAATTTTCCATCCTTTGCTTCAATTTGACCTTTAAATCGTCCATGGATAGTGTCATACTTGAATAAGTAAAGCTGTATAAATTTTAATTTTTGGTTAAATTAATTATATAAATGAAATATCATTTTGTAAAAATTAATCATTTTACTAAAATTACGATTATCATTCTTTATTATTCTTAAAATTATAAAGTTTTTTATTAACGTCTGAATACTTTACTAAAAAGTATCATTTTGCTTGAAAAATATCTTAAATTGATTTTAATAAAAATATAATTGGCAGTAAATTATTGCCAAATTATTTGAGGTAGAACAACGCTCACCATATCTTCAATATTCATGAATGGATCATTCAAAGCAACAACTTGAAAATTTGGATTGTTTAAGCAAATGCGAAGCACAAGCCTTCCAATTCTCCCAAAGCTTAAACGGTAATATTAGAAATATATTTGTAATTTACCTATAAAAATTCAATAATGTAATATTATAATTTGTTCCTTACCCGTTTATTCCTACTTTTATGACCATCTTTTTTTTTTTTTTTCGGAGATAGAATTCAAAGAAAATATAGAGAAATCATAAACGAAATATGCTATATATAATAATTTTATTTGTTTTATGTTTTGTCGTTAACATGTTTATTCAGGATTTGGAATGTTACAATTAAATCATGCAGAAAAATATTTACGTACGTACGTAATTTGGAATAATTTGAATTTTTAATTGAATTAAAAATTATAATAAGCCAATCAAATTTCAGTAATTTTAAATGTCAGGGTTTAACGGTGCATCAGATTAGATGATCATTTCTCATGCCGTGATTTCTATATTTGTTCGCTGGCGTTCACCATATGAGGCTTTTGTACTTTGACTTTTATGTTAAAGTTTGATTATTCATTCTATAATACTAACAAAGCGGTGATGCCGGAACCTAGCCTTATTTAAAAATAACAAATATATGTTTAAAAATAGAAAGTATGCGTGTAAATTTTTTAAATTGCATATTTTAATTTTCTATCAATTTATTAATTAATAAAGAAAATATCTTTGTTCTTTAGCTAAATTCTACCGTAAATGTGTATTTTCTCTAGACCCAATGATAGAGCAAGTTGATTCGGCATAATGCTTGAACTAGTCTTTGCGTGTCTCGTATTAAAAGGGCCCATTTTGCAATTTTTTTCAAAAAAAAAGAGTTTTTATTGGATTCATGTAAATTTTGACACAATAGACATTTTTTCAATTATAAATGAAAGTTGATTTGCATAGTGAAAAATGGAGATAATGTAAAAGGAAAATTATACGAGGCTGCCAGATTACCCGATAGTCACCTGCTATCTTTAACCAATCAAAATCGTGAAATTTGACTAATCCCGGATCAGTCCGACAAATGATTAAACTCAGAATGAGGTATATCAGATATGTCAAAATGGGTCTTTAATACGAGGCACCACATATGATCCTGTTGCTATAAACCAAATACTCGAAATATGATATATATAGTCTCAGAATCAAGAGTTAATAGTGAGTCATGGTTTTAGACAATGCATACCAATTTTTAATTAATTAATAATTCATTCTTAACATCATCTTTATCATGAATGTACAGTATATGTACAAAAATTTACCTGTTTCAACACAGTAATCTGATTTAAATTTGTAATTAATTTGTATCGTATGATTATTATGTACGTACGTACGTACGTAGGTAGATAAGTATGTACTACTGAAACAGAAAAATGCAGCAGGTCGTAGTACGAATTAATTTAACAATATGTACACATAATGGATTAATGCACCAATGATCTCAAAGTTAGTAATTCAGGAAAAACAAGAAATGAACGTTGTGATTAAGCATTAGAGGGATCCAATTAACATGTTAAAATTGATGTTGAATTGGTTAAGTTATTTTATCTTATCCTTAAACGTAGTCAAAAATCACTAAACAAAGAGCTTTATTCGTGCAATTTGTTTTTATCTAAAATAAGAATAATAAAATTACTTATAGCAGATGTGCACTGTTTTTATTGTAGGCAGTGAATTTTCTAAATATTAAGAAAATACTTTGTTGTACGTGAATGAAAAACTCAATCTATAAGATTATAAGTGGTATAATATCAAATCAAATGCAAACAAAAATAAGTAATGCAATTTACTACATAGAATTATATGCTTAAAAATATTGTATTTAACAGTAAATAATAATATATAAAATATAATAACATTTGGTTTAAATATTTAATTCTATTTAAGCAGTTTTAGGATCTTAAGGTCATCAATATAGATTTAGAGTTGATTCAACCTAAAGATATTCTGTCCATTTACTATGCTAAGTGTGGCACGTAATGACAAATGTGGTATTAATGTGGGTTGGTTATTATAAAATTTTGATGATATTTTAATGTAGACTTTAGTCAGATTGCAGGGCCACAATTCTTAGTTATAATTACGTATTTGTTATTATATGGTTACCTGTAAAATCTTAGCATATTCATTAAAAATTTTTAAATTAGTAAATACGAATGTTTTTATATTTTAATGAATGCACATAGCAGTGTCTGAAATTCAATTTTTTATTTAATTGCGCGCTGCAATTAATTAAATAGTTTTATTTGCGCTATTCAAAAATAATTATTTTTTCCGCAACTAGAATGCATTACATGTTAGCAAAAATAAAAAAATAGTTGCGTCAAACTAACTTATGGAATTAATTTTATTGCTGCTTAATTTCACATATTTTCCTTCATTCAGTAATTTGTAATTTTTCATTATTTCATTGTTTTATTTTAGCTATTTTATTGTCAATTACAATTGTACTTAAATAGATTGTAATTGAAATCGCAAAGCCCATAATAATAACTATCGCTATCGTTAATCGGTTTTATTAATGATTTAAAATACTATCCCTTAAATGGATCGTAATTGAAATCACAAACCCCATAATAATAACTATCGTTATCACAGTGCATTTAAAGAACAAATAAATATAACAAATAATAATAATAATATTCCCACTCTAAATTTTAGAAGTTTATATTTGTAAAAAAAAATAAGACTTATTATATACCAGGAACGGTGTGATATGCAGTATAATGGTTAATAGCAAGTTAAGTAATGTGTGTCCGCAAAATCGTAAATCTATTGGATAACGCTTAAAATGGGGCAAAAACGTGGTTAAACTTCATATAATGCATCACACAACCCTGCATTGAGATTGTTAGAGCGCGACTTCTAAATTTGCATATTGTACAGGTTTTATCTTGATTGGCATCCACAGTTATCAAGTTCGGTCTGGGTCATTGTTGAGATTAGTCAGAACCGATTCAACAACTTGTTAAGGTAACTACATACGTACATACGTACATACATAATATAAATTGCCCTTAAGCATTCCGGCTTGAGAATCATTAGTACTCCAATTGGTAAGTTTTAAAATTAAAGCAGAGTTTGAAACCTAGTTTTTGTGTGTGCTTCAGAACAGTGTTCGTTCGGGTGTTGAAGCACGAACTAACCAATTTAAGCAGGATCATATATAGATGCAGACTTATGACTTCACTTAGTTACGTTCTATATAAATATCGGTTTATAAGATAAAGCACAATTGAGATATAACTAGTGACATAAATAAGTCTGTATCTATATGCATAATAATTTTAATGTATTGGCTAATATCGATATACAAATAATAAAAACTGATTAACAGATAATCATAATGGGTATTAAAAAAAATTAACCTTAAAATAGACTGTATTCGTCAGTTAAAATTATTAGAAGCCAATATTATCAACTAAACTCTGTATATTATTAATCTGGTATTAATCCAGTATTATAAAACCCGCAAGTAAATTAAATATCTTACTTGCGGAATACGTATTATTTGAAAATAATATGCGGGATTTTGCGGAAATTTGGAAAATTTATCTGCGGATTCCGCACATGCATAATAAGTTTTATTTGCAAAACTTTAAAATATGTTGCGGTCCGCAGATTCCGCAACCCAATTTCAGACACTGGCACATAGTCATCATGGCACATTGGTAAAATATCCTAAAATTTGAAAAAATTTGACTATCAATAGTGGTCAATTTAATTTGACTACGTATCAATATGAGTTAGAGTTATTATGACATAATTAATATTTTGTCTCAAAATCCTTCAAAATTTTTTCACCCAGTTCTATAACAACATAGTGTTAAACCCATCTTCCCACCATTTCCATTAATTCCACAAATGTGCCGTAATAGCACATGTTTTTGTTAATTCTTTAAGTTTATAAAAAAATAAATGAAAAAAAATTGTACAGTATGATCGGAGAGCAGAAAATCTGGAGAGCATATTTTATAAATTACTGATGACTTCGCCTTCTAGAAAAGTAAACTATAAATGAATTTTTCTTTTTGTAATCTTGTTAAATTTAGATGAAATGTTTTTTAATCAAGTAGATAAAAACTGTTAACATAGGCAAGTTGGTCTAAAAAGAAGGTAGTACAGTGCAGACAACCTAGTCCCGACCAATAAAATTGATGACATTTGTAATCCTTCTTCAATAAAAATAGTAAACAAAAAATACTATTTTAAAATATTAAATCAAAACAATCTAAACACTTCCACGTTCTTAAATTTTTTTTAAATCTATTTATAAAAAAGTTATAGCAAGTTGAAGTTATAGTATTTTTATAATCAAATATGAAATTTGGCCACCTTTTATATATATGAAAAATGCAAATTTGGCCTCTTTAAACAATTAATTTTATTTTTATATATATTAAAAATTCAAATTTGGCCACTTTATATATAAATATTAGCTAATTCAAATTGGCCTCTTCTTATATATAAAAAATAAAATCTGAATTTGGCCACTAAAAATTTTTTATTAGTTGGGACTGGATGTCCGCACTGTAAACCATATTTGTTTTTTAAAAGTTGAGTATTTTGAATACAAGGATAAAATAATAGATTCTAGAGTAATATTTTTTTTACTAATTGTATAAGGTATAAGGGTACTACTGTGCAGAATGTCTTAAATCAGCAACTAAAAACTACCAATTTTTTTTAAATTTTAAAAACAAGTAGAATAAAATTATAAAGTGTATTTTTTAATATAGAAAGATTTGATATTATTATTTCTATTTAAAGTTACTAATAAAATAAAATTTGACTATAAAAACCCTAACAAATTTTTAAAATATAATAAAATTTAAGATATTAACCAATTAAAATTTAGTATTTTATCTCAAATTTGACTGCCTTTAAAAATGTTGTCGGTTTAAGGATGCTGCATTACAGTCTTGGATATTACCAAATTTGGACAATGCACATCACACCCTTTTGTATATTTAGAAAATTCTTGATGCTTCTATAGCTTGTAGAATCGATTTATATATTAATATAGGCTATAGCGAGATTATGCACAAGTAAATAATAAAGTATTGAATTAATTTCAATATAAATAGTCTTATAGATGCATAGTCTAGGGATACCACATGATCAGTACTTGATCCCAGAGGCTTTATTAAGGTAGTTGTTTACCAAATCAGTAACAAATGATGATTTTAGTAACAAACAATGATTGGCATAAATTTAGCCCCATAGATTAGTATAGAATAGTTATAGACTTAAATGGAAATATTAAGAATTTTTTAAATGTACATAAAAGGTGTGATCTGCATCATCCAAATTTGGGGGTTATCTAAAGCCAGGTGTGTTCACATGATATAAAGCCAATCAAATTGTAAAATTTGATCTTTAAAGAACAGTCTGACAAGACAAAAACAAAGAAAAAAAGTGAAAACCGCTGAAAATACAAAAAACAAGTGTCTAAACCTGTATAGAAGCATTAATAAAAAATGTCAAGAAGACAATTTTACTTATAAGAAGGTCAGCTAAAGCGGAGTGAAATTTGGTTAGGGTTAGGGTTACCTTTTTGATGCAATTATTGTTAAAAGGTTATATAGATATCAATAATGTAATTTATGCAGTGTGTAGATTATATATTGAATTAACTCCGCTTTAGTCAACCTCCTTATAAGTCAAGCTCTAACCCTAACTTTTAACTAACTCTTACCCTAATTTTAATTAAACAATCAAAAACATATAAACACACCTGGCTTTAGCCATCCCCCAAATTTGGTAATATCCAAGACTGCATTATAGAACTTGCGTTAAAATTAATGAGTACTATAGGCAAATATATTAAATTTAGCATGTAAAAAATTTTTAAAATTAAGTTTAAAAATAATTTTACTCAAAATATTTTTTAAATCTAGCTTAATAATTTTGTAAAATTTTATATGATATTTATTATTAAAATTTTGTATAGATAAATTATAAATTATTATTTTTTTAATTTTTACTATACTAAATTTTTAGTATATAAAAAAATTATTAGACCATACACATAAATAAAATAACCCAGAGATAAATTTTTGAGTTGAAATATCACCTAGTTTGGTAATTGCATTGTATGCAGATTAATTTAAGGTTTTTTATTTAATTTTTTAATCGGCATTTATTTTTTTCATCATATATATATTCACTTGTTATCGATTAGTGAAAAAAATTTTGAGCGCTAAGCACTTGCGCTGCGCTTTAGTTGTTTTGCTTTTGTCTTTAGCGCTTTGCTAGCACTAGCACTACCACTATTATACAATCGGTTGAAATTTGTGAAACCCAAAATTTCCTAAAAAAGGTAAAGCAAAAAATATCTATTACCAAAAAAGCAACCCAAAAGTTACATAAAAAGCAATTGAGCATACCACAAAGTGTTACCGATTTCTTCTAAGCACTAACTATATTTTGATTTTAACAATTATTAGCAGAAGAAAAATTAATAAATTTTTTTTAAAAGTATTATTAAATACAAGATTTTAAAAACAAACAAAAGAATCCAAAATAATATATTATTAACTTTGCCAAAAAAACTGAAAATATTAAAATCTATTACAATTATATTATATATATTGTACCATATTACAAAAAATATGTTCTAGTAGTTATAGCAATTTAAATGTTTCAAAAACTTAAACAAACTATAATTTTTTATAATATTATTTAAATAAGTCCATGCAAATAAAATTAATTAGTATTGAAAAGAGACGTACAAATCCAGGTTAACTATATAAATGGAATATAGAAGGCTCTGGTAGGTTTTAGCCATGGATAAAAGGTTTATAGCCTGAAGTTCTAGTCTCTATGTATGTACTTATAACACTACAATATGCAATCTATTTAAGTATTAATAAAGTTTGGGCAGGAGTTACACCCCTAATATTAAAAATAAAATAAATAAAATTAATTTGTTCTCATAACATCTTAAGACCCAACCAAGTACACTCAGTACCCAGATGTTATTGTTATAATCAAAAAAATATTATATAAATTTTTTAAATATTTAAATCTTTTTATATAAAAATATGTATAGTAATCTTAAAAACTACAGTATAGGACAGCTAAAGATATTCATTTTTATATATAAAATATGAAAATTCTTATAACTTAAAAACAAAATAACTTTAAAAAAAATTTGTCTTGTTGCTTTTTGTCTAAACTACAATTCTGTTAAAATAGATTTTATTTTTATTATAAAATTAATAAGTTTTTAAAGTTTAAAGTTTATATAAAATCAAAAATTTGGTATTTAATATATCATATAAAAAAAATGTGTGTATATATTTTTAACTAATTAGAATTTATTATACAAAAATTAGCCAATCATATATAATTGAATAATCTCAAATTTGGCACTTTTTTAAAAAAAGTGGATATCTTTAGCTGTCTAATACTATATATATATTAATAATATAAAAAAATATTTAGTTTTCGAATTCATATTCAAATCTTATATGTGGTAAATTAGCTGTTTATAAATATAACTAAATAATGTATACACGCATTCATAGAGAATAAGCCCAATAATTAGATTTAACTAAAATAAGCTATGATTTCTATGAAATATTTAGTGAGAATTCATATTCAAATCTTATTTGTGTATAAATTGACTATTTCAAATGTAAATGCATACATGCATCCATAGAGGCTTAAATAAGCCCAATAATGAATCAACTACCATTTATTTACGATTTTAAGAAATTACTTTAATAAATCATTATTTTTATTAATAATTATTTTAAAAAATTAAAAAATTTTAAAAATTATAACCCAGTTTAAAAATATATACTTTAGCAAGACCCATTGATATAGTCGCATGAATGATTAGATAAATAAAAAATTCTCGATTATCTGCCCAATAATTAGATTTAACTAAAATAATCTACTGTTTATTATGATTTTATGAAATTATTATCATAATGACTATATGGGAAAATTAATTAACTGTTTAATTTTTTTTATTAATTTGATAAATAAAAATTATGATTAGATTTAACTAAAATAAGCTACTGTTTATTGTGATTTTATGAAATTATTATCATGACAACTGTATGAGAAAATTAATTAACTGTTTAATTTTTTTATTAATTCAATAAATAAAAAATTATGATTAGATTTAACTAAAATAAACCACTGTTTATTATTGTTATAGAACAGGTTTCTAAATTATAACCACTAGAAAATTCTAAGTGTTTCTATTACTTTATTGTTTTATCACTTTATTACTTTATTACTTTATTGGATTATTGTTTTATTACTTTATTGGTTTATAGTTTTATTGTTTTATAGTTTTATAGTTTTATAGTTTTATTACTTTGCTTTATTGTTTTATTGTTTTATTACTTTATTGTTTTTATTACTTTTCCTAAGATATATAAACCCTAGCTTTTATCCTTCCTTAACTTTAGGATTTGTTCCCTGCAATTCTTTAGTTATAGGAATTCTTTAGGCACAGAAACCTTTAGATAGTCTTGTAGCAAAGTCTTGTAATGTACTTAAATAAAATATATCTTTGCCCAACTAAATACACTCCTGTTCTTTGAGTAAAATATATCGAACTGCCACATTGAGGAAACATTCCACCTCCACACCGCTTCATATCTTCTCTGACCCTTACAAGATCCCTGTCGCTGTGTGCTATGTTGCTAGTAGTATATTAAGAAGGCTATACCACTTGTAACATTATAATTTATGAAATTATTATTGTGACGACTGTATGAGAAAATTAATTAACTGTTTAATTTTTTTATTAATTCGATAAATAAAATATTCTCGATTTTCTGCCCAATAATTCGATTTAACTAAAATAAGCTACTGTTTATTAGGATTTTATGAAATTATTATCATGATAGCTGTATGAAAAAAATCTTTAGTCAATGAATATTTCTAAAAGAATTTATATTCAAATCTAATTCATAGTAATAAGTTGACTATTTAAAATGTAAATGCATATATGCATCCATAGAGGCTTAAATAAGCACAATAATTAACTACTGTTCATTTGTTTATGATTTCTATGAAATAACTTTTAATAAATTATCATTTTTAACAATTATTACAAAAAATCAAAAAATTTTAAAAAATGATCTTTGTAATGTGCTTTGTACCTGAAATTAAAAAATTTCTTATTTATTTTGAATAATAAATGAATGTTTATACTTTAATTAAAGAGAACCATCAATATAGCTGCATAAATTATTAGCCTAATTTATTAATATATTTTCTAATATAAAAAAAACCTCTAATTTATAATACTCATGTTAATTAACTGTTTGATTTTTATATCAATTCAATAAATAAAAAGTCTCAATTACCTTAAATAATAATCTACTAAATATGTGAAGGAAAAAAACATACCTTCTTTAGAATAATAACAAGAAAATCTTATTTATTTGAACTCTTGTAATCAATTATATTTCAACTAAATAAAAATAAAATATTAATAATAATAAAAGTAGATAAATAAATAAAAATAATTAATTAATTTTAATAATTTTCTATAATTTCTAAATAATAAATTTCACCTATATAAGTACTCGATTTCTCTTTTCTCAAAAAAAAAAAAACTTATTTTTTTTTAAAAAAAATATAAAATAAAGTAAAATAATAATAATTATTATAAAATATATAATAATCAAACCATGTCTTCTATCTTTTGTACTATATCATTTATTAAAAATGTTTCAGAATTTCCCAAATGCTGCCAAGGACCGCTGTTTGCAGAACTGGTACTGCTAATTATGTAGAATATAAGTTCAAAGTTTTTAGGGTTAACAAGACTATATTGGTTGAAGAGATTTCCCAATCTAACATATTATTAATAGTTGGGCAATTTGCTTTTGTCAATAATAAATTATATGTAAAATAAAAACTTCCTATGGCTTAATATATTTATAAATATAATTAGAAAAATATATTTATTAAATACATATTATAATCTTCTATTAATTCAACTTTTTTTATTATTGACATTCATCTAAGATTATGATAGAACAGAATACTTCCTTGAATATCTTAATATTAGATAATTTTCCTACTATTCATGACCTTCCTATATCGCCTGCTTTTGGTGTTTTTACTGGCCATGTTCAAGATGCAAGTACTATTAAAGGTGAAACTGCCGCTTTTCGACTTAGAAGAGATGCTTATGATAGTGTGACATCATCAAAAGATATGATGTCAATATTGTGTAAGTACAAACCAGCAGGCTGGCATCAAAATATGTCTGATACCACCCAACAACAACCTATATTTTCTGTAGCAGGAGAATAGATTACGCTAAAAAAATCAGTATGCATCCTCTGTAATATCATTGAATGGAGTAACCCAAATCAAAATAATCCAAAACAAGTGATAAACAAATTTTGAAAGATAAAAAACGTAGGAATGAGGATCTAGAGAAATTGGAAAAAAATTCGACAAATTACCTTCTAATAATTCAACTCAACAAGAAAGTAATAAAGCTAATAGAGAAGCCTAACAAGAAAGTAATAAAGCTAATGGAAAAACCCAACAAGAACTAAGTAGAGTGAAAAGACTAAGATCAGTAATGAATAATATTAATTGGTGATTTGCCAGTCAGCTGATGAATGATCATAGTATATCATGATGCAAATCACTATATAAATTTTATATATAGTAAATATAAAAAATTTCTAATATTCGTCTAAAGAAAACTTTTTTTATACTAAGTTAATCATTCCTGCGACTAATTGAAAATTGTAGAGCTTGTCTTTGCGGTTCTAATAGTAGTTAAAACATCCAAATCAGCCCACTGGATGCCGAAATATCCTTAAAAAATGCGTCAATGACTATAGAAAATCACTATATAAACAATATATTGTTTATATAGAGATTTTCTATAGTAATTGGCGCGTTTTTTAAGAACATCTCAGCATCCTCTGGGTCAATTTGGATAATTTAACTACCATTAGAACTGCAAAGACGAGCTCTACAATTTTCATTTAGTTGACAAGGACGATTAGCTTAGTATAAAAAAGTTTCCTTGGATGAACACCATATTCACTATATATATGATTTACATAGTAATTTGCATCACATTATACTATGATCATTCTTCAGCTGACTGGCGAATCTCCAATTAAAGGTAAAAAAGGATACATATTTAAAAATGTTTAAATCACAAAGAGAAGACATAAATCGAACATTTAATCTATTTTTATAAATGATTTGGTTTTCTAGTAAACTATAAAACTATAAACAATATTAATAATTATGCTGTTTTAATTACTATGATTCTGACACTTAATATTGTAATTCACTAGAAACTAAATTATTTATACAATATATTAAATATTCGCTTCCTAATTTTCTAAAACCTAATAATTAAACCCTTTCATAAGAAATAATGTTATTTATAACAAATCCTTCTTTCTACTCACATTAACTATTATACTTCGAAAAAAAAACTAAATAATTTAAAAATTATTCATTTTTTTTAATAAAAAGCAGATTTAAATCCAGTTAACAAAAATGCAGAAGCACTGAATAATTCTGTCAAAAATAATCAAACAACAACTTGCATACCCGAGTAGAAGATTATACAGAAGATCAATTCTTAGAAGAAACTGAAAGTGTTCAACAAAACGCTGAAATTTACGAGAGTTCAAGCTCTCTTTAATAAGTAATACCGGTATATTATAAAAAAATACAAAAAAAAATACCAGTACATTCTTTATAGCTTTTCATTCTTGTTATTTGTACTATCCATATTACAAATATATAAATAAATCTTTTATCGTTAACTCTATTAAAATAATTAATATGATTAATTCTTATAATAAATCATGAAAAGGATAATTATAATTTCAAAGATTTAATAATCCAATATATAATAAAATTTATTAGATTAATTATTAAACTTGATAAAAAAAACACTTATAAAAAACTAAAATACCGCAACAAATTTTACCATTTAAATTTCCTATAACAAAAAAAAATAATGCAAGATTAATTATTAAACTTAATTTAATAAAATTACTTATAAAAAACAGAACCCCGAAATATACATAGATAGGTCAGGTATTTTGCTTATTTTTGAGGTTTTTTATACAGATCTTATTCATTTATAGTAATTTTTGCTAATTTTTGGAGTTTTTCCACAGATCTTTCCTTTTTTAGAAATCCTATAATTAACTTGACCTATCTATGTATATTTCGGGGTCCTTAAAAAACTAGTATAGCAACAAAATCTTATTGTTCAAGAATTTTTTCTAATAAAAAAAAGATAATTTAATATATAAATAAATTGATTATATTAATTATTAAACCTAATTGAAACAAAAGATTTCTTATAAAAATAATATCACTACAAAATCATATTGTTCAAATTTCCTCTAAAAAAAAAATCATAAATAAAACAAATATATAATATTATTATCATTATAATAATTCTTATAAAACATGAAAAAAACTAAAAATTATACTGTATACTGATATTCAATTTGTGATTATGCAAATGC
The DNA here is from genome assembly GCA_003550325.1 of Gigaspora rosea. Taxonomy (NCBI): domain Eukaryota; kingdom Fungi; phylum Glomeromycota; class Glomeromycetes; order Diversisporales; family Gigasporaceae; genus Gigaspora; species Gigaspora rosea. The sequence continues at coordinate 129,991 of QKWP01001386.1, forward strand.
TACTTCATCTGACTCAAATGAGAGCAATCTAACTGCTGAAAGCGATCATACATTTCATTTTTATATTTATTGTGATGAAGTAAACAAATTGGAAATAACTAATAAAACATTACCTGAATATAACGTTCAAACAGTCAATTAGCCTTTAATCTTCCCACCTTGAGACCATTTCTATTGCTAAACAAACTTCTTTATGAAGTTAAATCAAAAATTTTACAAGACTATCCTCATATACCATGTTGCTATTGCTTAATTTTAAGGGTAGGGTGAATGTAAATTATTTCATATAAGATCGTCATACAAAAAAAATTTTATGCACAAATACGCCCCTGATAAAAATTTTTTAAAATACGGCTAATTTTAACCAAAACTTTGTGGCGCATAGATCAGATCCTTCCATTTATAATAGTAAAGCTTTAAATACTTGTACTATTTTAAAAAAAACTTACATGTATATATCGTAAAATTTGCCTAGGTTGATTAAAATTTGCCTAGGTAGTACAAAATTATTTTTATTTGATCGACGTTCTAGAATAAATAATTGCCCAATCAAAAATTGTGACTACATAGTCATTATACAAAGTATATAATAACAGGTCTGGGATGGACAGACAGATTTTTTTATCAAATTTCGGTACTAAGATTCAGGTTTCAAATTAATAAGCTATAAAATCATATTTATTTTTATAGGTAAGCTTTATTTATATAATAAAATATCATATACTGTAAATATTTTTTACGATCATAAATTTTTTTAAAGAAAAAAGTTTGCTTATTTTATTTTCAAATAACTTTTATTTTACTTTTTGATTTTTAAAAATTCAAAACAAGAATAAAACTTTTCAAGCTCTCGCTTATTTTCAAAATAAGTTAACTTTGAAACTCCAAGTATATACTACTTGGGTTTCAAAATTAAAAACTAGAGAATCTTATTATATTTTCTGACCTATAATTTAACATAGTAGGTGTTTCAAAGTTAAAAAATAAATAACGCATTTTGAAAATAAATCAAAAAAATGAATGTTAGTAAAGAAGAGAATAAAAAAAATGATCGTTAGTAGAAAAAACAACATAGAATCATACAAGAAAGAAAATGTTTGTGACCATATTGATGAAATTAAAAGAAAAAGAAAAAATACTTATTCACATCGTAAAATAATCCTGGTTCCAATTCCACAAAAAGAAAATTTCAGTATAAAAATAAAAATAAAAATAAGACAATCAGCCAGCATACAGTGAATGCCTCAAAGTTCCATTACATGTTCCATGTTCCACATTCTACATCAAAGATTTGCATACTTTACAAGAAGAAAAATGTTAGTGACCATACTAATAAAATCAAATAAACGAAGAAAGCACTTACTCACGTCATATAATAGAACCCTAGCACAGTTGCCCAACCAAAGCGGTCTATGAAAAAAAAGAATCAGTTTAGAAAACATAAGAGTAAAGCATAATAATACCAAACAGAAAAAAAAATACTTATTATACGATTAGTTCATAACGATTACTTATTAGTTTTTATTATAAGCATAGCCACGTGTAGGGATAAAAAAGGTATTAGACAGAGGAAGAGAAACTATTATGAAAAAAACTCCAAATCACATATTCGTAGCCAATTGTATGACATGGAAAGTTCTATACGAGTTCGATTTCTATATGTGTATGGTATGTTACATAAAAAAAACTTGCAACCTGATCATATATGAAAATGATCTATGTTCACCCTACCTTTAATATTACAGTTATTAACTCAATGGATTACATATAACCCAGATGAAAACTATACTCTACCAATAGCATTTTCTGATACATCTATTTATTTCCGTCACCAAACTAATAAATCTGCTAAAGTAGCCATTTGTCGAAGCTGCAAGAATCCCAGAACTGGAAGATTCCTATCTATTTTATCTACTATATATCAGAAAATAAGTCAAGTACCGATAAAACATAGAAAACATTTCTTACCTATTCACATAACATGCTTATTGGGCTGTACTCCAGGTTCAAATCCTTATACTACTTATCAATTCTTAAAGGGTAATTTTTTATTAAGCAAAAAATAGGCATGCTCTCGAACTATACTCTGGTATGATAGGTGCTTTTTTAACCTTAAAGAACCTGCAAATTGGTACCATGAAACTCTTTCTGCGGCAAGCAATTGGTTAAAAAGAAATAATCCAATATACTATCAATATGAAATTTTGTCTAATATTAACCTTCTACTAGCATCAAATCCTTTACCTATTCCTTTATCTTTAACAAGATAATCTAACAGAAATTCAAGTACCATATCCATACAAAGCAGCACCTCTATTCCTAATATTGTAATTCCTAATGCTGTATTTCCACTGGAAACTTATAATGAAGATCATAGATATAGAAGACTTATGGCAGGATTTTTAAATCTTAATGACTTAACATTACTGATTCCTTATAGCAATTCTGACCTCGAAGCTTTAGTCTTTCCTGACCTTTCTCTACTGGAAAAGGTCACTATACCAATTTATGTAGGCAGCTTAACTTACAGACAGGACAGGCACAAAAAGCTATAGAAAATATATAAAACTCTGAATGCTCTGTCCCGATTTGAGGTTCAGATTGCATTAGTACTGGCCATACTGGTCATATATAAACCTTGAAAAAAATATAATTTTTAGTATAATTGTAGAATTCTCAAACAAATAAATATATCTCGAGAACACAATCTGACAAGAGCCGATCCAATAGATACTTACTAATTTTTAATATATATAACCAATTATTGTATTTGTATCAAAATTATATATATATGTAATTAATATTTGTACTATGAAATATAAAAAAAAGAAATATATATGTGTGTAAATACTAATATATAACTTACGTATATATACATATATAAAAACTTATACAACCCAATTAAAATATATATAAACCTTCATTATAATTCTAATTATAGAAAGAAGTGTATATACTGGACAATCGATAATTGATGAAACAACAACAACTACCATAAAATCAAGCCTAAGAACATCAGCTTCTTATTTTAAAAAAAGAACTTCAGGTAAATGTAATGCTTCGAACTTATGGTTTACCACAAATCTTCTATACAATGACAATGTCAGAAGATAAATGGGTTCACCTTAAAAACATTTTGTTGACAACTGACAATGGAGACCCTTTACCAACCAATTACCCACTATATGTATATTTATTCTATAACTACAAGCTCACTAATATTAGAAATAAATTGTAGAAAAACAAAAAAATTACACAATGGGAAAAATTTGAAAACATTTTGAATATAACAAATTTCAAATAGAGGCACAATACACACACATGGTTTTGTTTATACAAGCATTAAAATTCCAAAATTAATTAAAAAAAATACAATTAGAGCTGACCTCCAGACCGAATTCAAGAACCAGAACTATACTAATTAGTTATAGCTTATCAAGTTCATAGGTTAGTAATATTCTACCTTAAATAATCAAAATCGTTCACATCTACCTACATATACCAAATACAAGTAAATGCTTTCAAGATCTTTAAAAAAAAAATCTAATAATAATAAAAAAAAATGAAACTTCAAAAGAAAAAAAATAAACTTTCATATTATCATAATTAATAATTTTAATACAGGTGTTACCAAGATAAGTATTGTAGTTCAGACCCAACAGGAATACCCTACAGAAAAGGATTTCTTCAACTGCTTTCAAGTACTACAAGTAGGGATAATTGTTCATTAAGATACATATACAGAAGAACAAAAGAAGCTGATCGGTGGATAGTACCATACTATCCAAAGACCTTATTGATCTGGCAAGGTCACATCAATTTTCAGTATGTAACTATAACAGGGTTTGCTAAAGATGTTACAAAATATGTAACAAAACCCGAACCTTTAGTAACGTTTACTATTGAAGACCAAGACAGCTATCGAACCCATGTACAAGCAAGAAAACTTGGAGCAATAGAGTTAATAATACTACTTATTCAATATCAGATAACAATATCAATCATCTCAGTTCAATACAGTACCTTCTCTTAGCACTATCAAATTTACGTATCAGAGCAGTGAAACCTATACATCTATAGCTTAATGAAGGAGAAAATAAAGATAAAAAACCATACTGGGATGACGCAATTAATAAGTACTTTGATCGACCTAAAAATGAAGAATTCGAGAATATTACATGTCCCGAATACTTTCAAAAATATAATATAAAACTTTCGCAGCCCTCCCAAAATACGAGGCAACAATGGACAAGAGATCAAAAAGATTAATATATATTTAAAAGAAAAAACCCTTACTTTTAAGATTCGTTACCTACTAAGTAGAAGACGGTAAGCCTAATTATTACCAATATTATCACTTATAACAATACAAAATAAAAAAAATACTTAAAGTTTCAAAAAAATAATTAGAATTAAAAATAAAAACAAGACAAAAAATAAAAATAAAATAATAATAATAAATATATCAAAAATAAAAACAAATAAATATATTGAGTTTTACTAAAACGCACCTATGGTATTTTACACCATGTTACACAAAACCAATAGAATAGCCAATCAAAATTTAAGATCAGGTATAACATAAAATTTTAGTTTTTTTTGTTTATTTTTTAAAAAAACATTCATATCTCTAAAGTTTGCTTATGAAACCACCTTTGGGGCTCTAATAAAAAACATTTCTTGCTAAATTTTGGTATAAACTATGCCCCCTGCCCCATTTCAGGTCTCGCCCTAACCCTAAGGTAATAAAAATTTATTTTTTGTTTTATAAAAGTTTATTTTTTGTTTTGTTACACAGATTTGTAAATCTAATTTACTTATGGTGGTAAAATACCATAAGTGCGTTTTATAATAATTGAATATATTAATACAAGCAAAAAGTTATATAAAATTAAATAAACCAAACTGACTCAAATTTATCAAATCTCAAATTAGGTGAGCCATTCTTTTTCTAATATTAATAATAAAAATTCTATACTACTTGGAAGAAGAACTTTTTGCAAACCATCCAAATTACTTCGAAAAATTTAAATTCTTATTTTCTAAACAATATAAACAAGAAATTAATAGGCTAACTAACACCTCAGTGACACAACAATTTCGAACATCAAACACCTATAAAGAAATTATAAGACAAATACTAACCAACCTAAATATCATGGAACTCCATGAATTAATCCTCAAACAACTTATATTACTGGAACAAAATACACCAATTATAGACCCTTTTTCACTGTACCTTAATGCTAAATAGAGACCAAATTTAATATATGACATCCTTTGTAACTTCTGGGAGTTAGAAAGCAAAGGTAGATACCTATACTTCTTCTTAACTGGGTCAGCTAGTACAGGTAAATTATATCTTTTATATATAATTATATACCTTCTCATGTCAAAAAAACTCAATTACCTTGTAATTGCACCAACTGGAGTGGCTGCACAAAATGTTGGTGAAAAAACTATCCACTTAGCCCTAAAGATAAAACAATCTTATTCCCAATATGAGACCTTGGCAATTTATGATCAAACCACAAGGAAATCTCTAAAAAAAGTTGAATTCCTAATCATTGAAAAAGTATCAATAGTTTCGAGTGATCTATTCTCATTTATTAACAATATGTTCGGTTCAATTCATCAAAACTCAAAAATATTTGGTGGAATCCCTGTGCTACTAGTTGGTGACCTCTTTCAACTACTACCGATAAACGCTCAATATGTATTTTATTCACCTGCCTGGAAAAGATTTTTTCTATTATTTTTAACCCAACCTAAAAGACAGAGAAGCGATACCAGTTTTTACAACTTACTTCAAGAATTATGACATGGCCGCTTATCAGAAACATCCAAAGATATGATTAACTACAAGATACAAAACCCAAATTCTGAACATAGCATGATTACTTGTAGAAATGCGTGAATCTGTTAAAGAGATTAACAAAATTATATGCGAAAATCTTTCAACCAATGAACCCAGCAGGACCCCGAAATATACATAGATAGGTCAGGTATGAGTTTGCTTATTTTTGAGATTTTTATGCAGATCTTTTCTATTTATAGTAATTTTTTGCTTATTTTTGAAGTTTTTTGCAGATCTTTTCTTTTTTAGTAACCCTATAATTAACCCCTATCTATGTATTTAATCCAGCTTTAATTCATTAGTTTTAAGAGCCTTAGACACCATTAATCATAAACTTCTAAATACATCTGACAAAAATAACTTCAATTACAGCTACTACACTAACTTATCAGACAAAATAATCCTTAAAGAGGGTACAAGATTATGTTACTGAACAACAAATTATTCGAACATAATATCTGTAATGGCACAATTGGTATAATTACCAACATAATAAACGACTAGGGCTTAAGCCCACTCACCCGCCAACCCGGGAACCGATATTTACTGTGGTTATCCGGAATAATTATGCTTACCCGGTTGACCCGTAAAATTTTTTAATTCCTAATTTAGAAAAATAATATAATTCGGATTTGCGATATGTCGTATATTGGTAAGTGCCTATATTAGAATTAGCGGATTTTAATTTGACTCAGATTTTGGATTTTAATTTGACGCACAAGAAATGAGCGTTTCAAAATTAAAACCAGATTTATAATTCAACATAGTAAAACCACTATTTAAAAAATCCTACTTATATTCGAAATGCGTCACTTATTTTTAATTTTGAAACCCTTAATGCATTTATATTTGCTTGTTGAATACATTTCGAAACAAAATTTTTATTAGAAGCACAGCTTTATTTATACATTTCAACGATTCCGATTGTTATTATAACATTCATTTATATGCTATATTTTGTAATAATCTGATTTTGTGCTAGAGTTTTTTAATATTTATTACATTAACATTGGGTTTCAAAATTAACAAGTAAATAGCACATTTTTGAAAATAAGTAGGGTTTTTTAAATAGCGTTTTTACTATGTTGAATTATAATTTAGAAACCCCTATTATCATTATTAATTTTTATCGCATTATTTTTACATTGGGGTTTCAAAATTAAAATCAGAGTATTTTATTTTATTTTTCGTTTTATAATTCAACATAGTAAAAATGCTATTTAAAAATTTCTACTTATTTTCGAAATGCGCTATTTATTTGTTAATTTTGAATAAATTTGCTGAATCTATTTTTTATGATATATAAGTTTGGTTTTTAATCAAAAATGTTGTTTTACGGATAGTAATTTTCTTTAGGGTATGTTAGTGAATTCCTATTGCCCATTCTTGTAAACATCATTCTCTTACTTCATACTTGGTAATTGAGTTTTCTTAACTTTTTTCGCCCAAATTTCTCAACTTTAAGTAAAATGTATTCAGAATAATTAAATGTATTGATCAAAATTTGTATTTAAAGCCTCTTTTTCGTATTTAATAAAATTTCATCAAATTCGATTTGACTTCTAAATAAACGAATAAATGAATCATGTTTTTTGATAAAACTTGAATTTATTTAAGTATTGTAAAATAAACTATAAACCCGGTCTTAGGATGACACTGACAAGGACCACATATTTTTTTTCTTAATTATTCGTCTTGCTTATACTATTACGTATAAGATTGTTATGAATAGGATCGTTATGCATAGAATCGTTATGCATAAGATCATTATGCATAAGATCATTGCGCATAGCATCATAGTCGTTATGTTAGTATGATTCAATAGTAAATAGTTTTATATCTGCATAATGATCTAGAGAATAGAAGTTAGGCGTTAGTAGTTGTAATTTATATAAAAAGACATGTAGATAGTTCTTGTAGAAGCAGATTTTAAACGTCTTCTATACTTATAATAAAAGTTATTTCTTAAAATCCACATTCTTGACATTTTGTTAGTTGATTATTTCGATTATAGTATATATATAATATCTCTTTTCTTCTGTAATTCAAGCTCATTTTTATATAAAAATGGATTCTCAGGAAGAGTCAAGCTCAAGCCTTTATAAAACATATACGGATCAGAGTGATAGTGAAGCTGATAATACCAACACATCTTCAACGGCCAAATTAATTAGCTCTAAAAAAAAAAGAGGTAGAAATAAATCAAGTTTAGTATGAAAATATTTTAAAGTAATTGGAGATAAAGATGTATGTCAAATAGAAATTTGAAAAGACAAAAAATGTGAACAAGAATATTTGCATGATAAATCGACATCAAATATGATCTCTCACCTACGAGTACAACATAATATTGTTGATAACAAAAGGCTTAAGTCTGAAATACAACAAATTCGACAAACTACTTTACCTAATATAATCAAAAATAATATTCCACATAAAGGTGCCAAAAGGAAAGAAATAGTAAAAGCCGTAATTGAATGGATACTTCTTGACGATGAACCGTTATCAGCACCAAGAAAAAAAGGGTTTCGTCGAATGATGTTAAAAATTGATCCGAAGTTTCGTCCACCTTCTGACAGATTTATAAAAAGTGAAATGGAATTTAGTTATTTAAGAAATATTGAATTTCTCTGGCAAGAAATTCAAACATCTTGTGAAACTGCCACAATTACTGCTGATTTGTGGACATCCCGTAAAAATGAAGGTTATATTGGCGTTACTTGTCATTGGATAACTCCCGATTGGTCATTGCGTAGTGTATTGTTATGTTGTAAAAAAATGGAATATCCACATACTGCAGAATCGATCCATCAATTTCTTTTAAAAAAATGTAATGAATTCAAACTTGATAATAAAACTATATGTGCTGTTACTGACAATGGCGCCAATATGACAAAAGCTATTCGGTTATGGAATTCTGTTACCAGAATTCCATGTGCCTGCGCACACCTTACAGCTAACAGTTAATCATGCCCTAAAAAAGGTTAACTCACATATAAAAAAAATAAAAAAACTTGTTTATTTTTTTGATTCGCCAAAACAGCAAGAAAGATTGGAAAAAGTACAAATTAGAGTAATGGAAAGAGACAGATTGCCTTTATCTCAATCAACAAATATTAAATCGTATCTTGAAAATGAAGAGCCTGGAGAAATCGATGATGGGAATAATACAGATTCGGAACAACCATTAATTATAAATACTGTTTCAAAAGTTCTTCATTTAATTAAAGATTGTCCTACCAGATGGAATTCGGAATATCACTCTTGGAAAAGACTATTAAAATTAAAAGATGCGATTATTTGGTTAGAGGCAAAATTAAAAATTTCACGAAATTTAGAGGATAAAAAAAATGGTAAAAAACTTAAAAGTTTTTTACCTAATGAGGATGAATGGAAATTGGTTGAAGAATTAATTAAAATTTTTGAACCCTTTGACCACGCAACTGAAGAATTTAGTGCCGAGAATTATCCTACTTTATCAGTTGTCTATCCCATTATTGAAGTTCTAAAGTTTAAATTTGAAATGGATCCGAATTTACCATTGATTGAAGATAGTATTGATAAAAAAAATGGTAAATAAATTTTTTTTTTATAAAATACTCTTAATGTATACATAGTATTAAAATAGTATAAAACTATTTCTATTAATATTGAAAATAATACATAACCTTTTGATAATTTCTTATATTAAAACTAAAGTTAACAAAGTCGAAACCAATTTCGTTTTTTTTTAATATTAAATTTCGCCTATTAATATAGTCAAATAAAATAATTAAATTAGTTATATATTTATGGTTATATAACTTACTAACAAGTAATTATAAAAATAATATTTTTTAGAATCAGATATAGATAGTGATAATGAATATGAAAATGTTACCGATTTACAAGAAACACTGAATATTCATTCAGTTGTTGCCCAAGTCAACCAAAGTATTTATAATTCGCTCTGGGAGTATTGGGGTGACCCAAATTATACAGGTCTTATAGCAACTCTACTAGACCCAAGGCTTAAAAAAATGCGTCCTTGGGCTAATCATATACGTGAAGAAACAATTAGAACATGTCATGAAGAACTTAATACTATAGCTGGTGAAATTCCAGTACAAGCAATTGCCTCACCCAATATGACTTCAGCTAATCAGTACTTCACATCAATTTATGATGATGATAATGAAGACAATAATAGTAATTTGTCAACTGACGAGCTGGACAAATATTTGGATATTAATAGAGTTCCTATTGCTTCCAAACAAACTCGACCTTTAATATGGTGGAAAGAACGTGAAAAGGAATTCCCAGGTTTAAGTAAATTAGCAAAAAAATACTTAGCTATTCCAGCCACTTCGGTTCCGAGTGAACGCTTGTTCTCAGATGCTGGAAACCAGGTAACTTCAAAGCGATCTTCTCTAAGTCCAAAAACTATTTCTCAAATATTGTTTTTAAAAAGAAATAGTAATTTGATTAGTATAACATAACAGTAGCAAAAACTAGAATTTTAAGAGGTAAAACGCAATTGAAGAGTATAAAAAATAGAACATTTCATAGCAAAAATCGTAGAAAGTTGCTATAGTCCTTCAATAGAGCTGAAAATACGGCTGAAAAATTTTGTTCTACTAAGTAAACTTCTCTTTTGCTTCTAAAAAATCGTATAGGAAGTTTTTCCGGTTTTAGTGGTGGAAGAATTATTAAAATATGTTAGTAGATCGCGAAGTATTATAAGATTTTTACTTATCTGCTACTTCGCATTCCACAATTATATAATAGCGATAGTAATTCTTTGCAAATTTCTACTAGGAGTTTTATACCCTTTAAATTGCGATTTACCCCTTAAATATAAATATTTGTATTCTGAAAACTTTATCGTTATAAATATTAAATTATTTAAATAAATTTTGTTCTTTAAAACATGTAAGAGTTGATTTAACATTGAATGCATCGTTATTAGCATCGTTAGGGATGCTAAAGGCTTGACCAGACTTGTATTTTATTACATATTTTAATCGCTACGTAGAGTCGATTGATTCGTTAGCATCGTGCATCTTCACGTGCTTATATAATTTAACCGGGTTAACCGGGTCAACCGGGTCAACCGGGTCAACCGAATTATTTAGGCAACTCGATTTGGTATTCCGGTAATAATTTTATATTCCGGTTTGTAATCCGGAATGCAAATTTTAT
>QKWP01001387.1:9378-33340 GCA_003550325.1 Gigaspora rosea
AATATAATTGAATACAAGCAAATATGAGCGAAATATAAGTTTATTTTTTTCGTTTTTGTTTTTTTTGTTATTTTTTTGGTTTGATTTTGTTTGTTTTTTTCCTTATTTTTTTAATTTTATTTTATTTTATTTATTCCTTACTTCTTTTGGAACTTTGCAAGAAAACGACCTAACTTTCTGGGACTTTGCAAAAAGTAGCGAATATAAGCTAATATAAGCAAATATAAACGAATATAAGCAAATATGTGCGAATATAAGGAATATAATAGTTTATTTTTTTATTTTTTTGGTTTCGTTTTTTTTGAATTTATTTTTTTTGACATTTTTTTATAATAATTTATAATAAAATATATAATATTTTAAAATATAATAATAATAAATAAATAAAATAAAATTTTATATTAAAAAATTGCGAAAACTTGTGAAAACCTGTAAACCGTTTAAAAATTTGCAAAAAGTATAATTATGTGAATATAATAATTATTAATTAATATCATATTCGATATATATCGATTAACCGGATATATATCGATTACTATCACTATCGATAGTAATCGACAGGGGTGATGAGTATCGATATATATCTTACCGGTTAGTAATTGATATATATCTATATATAAAATTTGCCGATGTACAAGTCATGTGCAGCATGTGTATAATACGTACAATTAGCATGGAATAGCTCAAAATGTTCAAAATGTATGATATTCTTAAGAGTTAGACAACAGAATAGCTCAACATATTCAAAATGTGCGATATTTTAATATTAATTAACTAAGCAGGCTAAGTACATCAACTTAGTTTATATTTAGACCTTGACTGCCAATATGAAGTAACGACTAATAAAATTTTTTTTGAAATTACAAGACGCGATTTGTCATTTGACCCCTTTTTAACACATGACCATAAACTCTGGTCCCGTAGTTCCGTAATCCACAGAAATCGTCTGGGTTCCACACACACCACAGACCAATTCACAAAAGTACTTCATATTCACAAAGACCTCGAGGAGGGTTGGTGGGTGCTTAACAACAAAGCTAGACTTGCGTTGAAAAACAAAAAAGGTATAACAATTCTTGTCCTTATCTTTTTTAAAAAGCTAATCCCTGTAATCTCATACTTACACAATTAAACACTAACCCTTATTCAATACATCCAACTCTTAAAAATATCACCTCTTTCATCAATATCCCAAACTTACACTACATTATTGGGGTGTGCGGTACACTATGTAAACAAATCTATATGTGGTATCATATTATAACAGATTTTTTGTGTAAAATGACGAATATACTGCATATTGATGTATCAATTGATTTAATTGAAATCTGACGCTTATACGAAACACTCATGTTTTTCGTTTAATTAAATGTATAGCTTTAATAGCACAAAATCCCAAAGCGAAATTTCAGAAAGATTAATGACAAGCACCTGCAAACCGATTACAGAGCGAAATTTTTATTTGACCAATCAAACTTACCAGTTTATATAAAAAATTCATCTGACTACCCAAATAAAGTGCAATTAAAGCATTTTCGAAAAAAAAATCTACTGTATATAATGAAAAAAAGACTCTGTAACTTTATAGTCATAAGGAGTGTGAGTCAATTTGTATTGAAATTTTTAAAGAAAAAAAAAAGTACTAGCTGTGCATCTAAAACAATGCGACCCATTTTAAATATAAGATGCATTGATTATTTAATAAAGGCATGATCACTTAAAAATCTGTCATATTAAAATTTTCTATGATACCACACATAGTTTTAATTTTCATAGTGTACTGCACACCCCGCTGCATCATGGGTGAGCGATAAACAGAAAAAGAATTTTATCGATTATAAAGCGTCAATTACTATGAAAGCTGTGCTTGGCGATGATGATGATACCCAAAAAAATCTGTTGAATAAGTTAAAAAACGAATATCAGAATGGTAGCAGTGATAAAAAAAGTTTGAAAAGCAAACAAGAAAACCCTCTCAAAAAGAACAAAAAGAAGAGAGATGAATTGTGGGCTAAATATAACAATAGTGCAGATAGCTTTATTCTTCACTATTTTTTATTTATTTTTTATTATTTAATTTTTTTTCTCTTTTTTTTTAAATTCGTTTTAATCTTTGAAACCTGCCGGCATATGATTCTGAACTACAATAAAACTATAATAATTGTGTATTTATTGACTTAAAATCAAAAATATCAGATTTGATAACTATGCATAATTATAAAACATCAAAAGCTAACATTATACAAACTAACCAGAATTATGCTACGTAGCGAGTCTGAAAAATTCTATACAGCCCGTTTCTTTAGTTAATAGTTGGAAACATAGTATCGTATCTACCTTGGTTTGTATGGCAAAAAGCTAATTTACTAAATGTTTGTGGCGACAATTGAGTTCTTTTTTTAGTCATTACATTTCTACATTGAGAAAACAGACGTTCACAAGAAACTAAAGTCGATAGAATTGCAAGAAATTTTTGCACAATACTTGCTGTTTTTGGAAGTGAATTTTTATGATCTGCCCACCACTATAAGGGATTGTCTAAAGGTCCAATTATTTCCATCATGAGATATTGATCAACCACATTTTTGTGTGTTGTATTTTGTTGAACTGCCATAAAAACCATTGATATGAATGATCCAGATAAATCAAGTGCTGCTTTACTTGATGATGATCCAAGACCTTTATCACTTATAATTTGATCATATTCTAACCTAAGATAATCTTGACTCTTTAATATAGCACCTTCATATTCAAAGTTTTTGCATCTTGGATCAATTGTCATTGTGAGAAATAAAATTTTGTCATTGTCAAACTAATGTCATTCATGTAACCAAATAAATAAATAAATAAATAAATATTTGCTCTAGGGTATAAATTTTTTGAAATCAAATAGAAAAATATGCAAAATTCAAATTTCTACATTATTTTTGGATTACAGAGCCATTTTTTTGATTTTTTTTTTTTGTACACCCCAAAGACGCTTGTCAATAAATACATTAAACATTTACTTTATAGTACCTTTCAAATAATTCGGACATTATGTATTTAATGCGTTCAACCAAATTGGTAGTTGCATCTAGTGATCTTATTTGTTCAAATTCTTCGTCTTCATCTGATACTTCCTCAAGGTCAAACATCTAATATCATCCATTGTATCAAGGTCTATTTCATTTGTATCATAAATACTAATATCTTCATCTATATATTCTTTTAGTAAAGCATTACAAAGAGTACTTATAGTTGGATAAATAATACTCATTGTTGAATATGAACTATCTGAAATATAATTTGTTATATCGCTAAATGGTTTTAAAATATTAATAATATCAGCAACTGCAGTCCACTCATCCTTCATAATCATAATTGATTTTAGCCGTTTTTCATCTTCGATTGCATCCCTCTCTAACTAAACAGTAAGTGATCTTGCAAGTATTTCAATATAGGGTTTGAGCTCAAGCATTCAAACCCACGCATTGTAGGTGGAGTTCCACTTGGTTACAACATCACTTTGTGCTCGCAAAAAGATATTCTCTTTATTATGCATATAAATTAATTTTATCATTAATATAGAATTATAATACATTATAATGCGCGAGTAGTCTAATTGTAATAGTATTAGTATTTATATTAAATTAAGATATAAAAGGTTTATTTAAAATTTAATAAAGAAATATCAAATTGGAAAAAGCAATTTTCACTATAGTAGTTATCTAGAGAATTCATTATATTATTATGTTAAGCTTCAAATTTTTACTACAAAAAATAATTTTTTTTTTAAAAAAAAATTTTTTACCGTATAAGTATTTAACAATCAAAACCTTCTCACACTTATACGGTATGTATAAAAAATTCAAATTTCATCGCTTACAATAATTTAATGTGATTAGGCTACTTACCTTTTCTTGGATTGATTTTTGTTGCTTTTGAATTGATTCTTGTACTGCTTCAAGACGTTCACTCTGTTTTGGCATAGTAAAAAATATAACCAGGCGGTTTATCTGAGTAATTAGCTTCTTAGCAGGCAAGAGCCCCTTTTGTACAATCAAATTTAAGATATAAGCAGAACACAGAACCCATTTTACACCAAGTTTATTACATACTAACTTCATGTTTGCCCCGCTATCAGACGTAATCGAGAAAACTTTGGTTTTCAAATCCCAATACTTAAGAACATCCTCAATACATTTCGCAATTGCATCTTCTGTATGAGGATATCGAAGAAAAGTAACTGCTAAAACAGCATTATTTAGTTCAAAATTTTTATTGATCCATGTTGCCGTAATACCCAAGTAACTTTTGCACGAATACGCTGTCCACAAATCTGCAGTTAACGATACAGTTTAGGCTTGGTGCAAATCATGCTGCAGGCAGAAGCTAATTTGATTAAATTCCTCATCGATAAAACTTTTACTTTTTCCTCTGCCTGGTACAATCTATCGTGAATTTACAATTTTTGTAAAACATTTAAACATTTTTTCTTCTGTAAAAAAAGTGAAAGACTTTGCCGATAATAACTTCAGTAATGGCCTTGTCGCGAATAGCCTGTTCTTAGTTGTATTATGTGACTTTGCTAAAGAAATTTCAAATGCTTTTGTTATTGTTGTCTGCTTTCTGTTTAGCCTATAAAAAAAAAAGTTAAAAGTAATATTAATAGTCAAGGCCTAAACTAAGTCGATATTATAAAAATCGGCTTAATCAGCTTAGTTGACTAAATAATAAAATATAAATATTGATCTAATAATTGATCAATCAAATCAATCAAGAAAATAATTCAAGGTATAAAGTATTTAATAAATTTTATTTACGCATATTTTAAGATCTAAAATCTACTTAATTTGATTCTGAATTCACAGAATTCCAAATTTATTCGCAATATATATTTTTGATTAAAAATTTAATAATATAATAGGGTGATTCAAACTTACCGGTAATGCTCAGGATTTATTAATTAAATTAACGATATAATTATTTGAAATCAGTACTTCGTAAGCTTAATTTATTTTAATTTGTAAGCTTATTTATATATTAAGATACTTATTTGGGGTGCGGACAATAGAAACAGCCCTTTTTTACATTTTTTTGAAAAATGAGTTTTTATTAGATTCATATAAATTTTGACATGATTAACATTTTTCAATTATAAATGAAAGTCAGTTTGCATAATAAAAAATCAAGATAATGTAAAAGAAAAATTACACGAGGCTTCGTGGAGCCAACACATCACGAGATTATCCGATAGTCACCTGCTACTTTTAACCAATCAAAATCGTGAAATTTGATCAATCCCGGATCAGTCCGAAAATCAAAACAAACGATTAAACTCAATTATCTCAAAATAAGATATATGTAAAAAAGGGCTGTTTCTATTGTCTGCACCCCATTTATCTCCGAATAACATCTATTCATTTTCTGATTTCAAAATTTCAAACCAGAAATAGAACTTTTTAAACCTCTTCTTGTTTTTGAAATAAGCTAACTTTGAATCACCCTAATATGTAATGATTGATATCAATTCTCTTTGATTTTAGATTCGACTAAGTCAAATCGACTATACTACTAGTTAAAGATTTATACTATATAACACAAATATAAAGTCCATCTGCACATGACCTGGACATTATTTTGGATATGCCTAATGTGCATTATTTCGAAATAAATGAGTTGATTTTTTTGAATCCAATACAGTCAATCTTCCATAGATGCATAAATTTGGAAAAGTACACTTATGGATTGTAATCATTAGGTAGACTAAATGATATGTAAAGTGCACTTATAGCACTTATAGGAAGAAAGTGCATGTAAAGTGCACTTATAAAGAATACACTTATGAAAGATCAATTGTATATCATTTTTTCAACAGCTATATTAGGGTGCGCGTTAATTCGAAACACTAATTCGAGACAAACTATTTTGAAGGTTTTGATTTTTAAAATAACGCCCATGAACATTATTTTGCATTTATACGGTATGAAAAAATTTAGAAAAAAAGCTTACTTGTTGCACACTATTTTTAGTGTATCCATGCTCAAAATTTAAATGCCTCCATAATGCTGTCGTTGAATCACTAGTCTTTACTTTTATATCGCAGGCCTTTCCATCCACCATTTCAATATTACACACACCATGTCGAATATTATCAATATAAACTTCTTCAAACTACTTCCAAGCAGGGCTGTGAATTGAGTATCCACCAGCCTTCATTTTTGTGGTGGTATTACTTGATCCAACAGATACATTTGGTGCATCATTATGATCAGTAATTCTTGCATTTTTAGGGCGCATTAGATCAAATACATTTTTCATCTCTGATGCTGTTTTTAGCTCACAGTTATGAAAAGGATCAGGAGGTTGTCTTCGTGGCTGGGAACGTGAAACTGTAGCTGACACAGTAGCCTTTTCCTTTCCCTTATTTTTTTTTTACTAGGTCCCGAATAATTAGAACCAGTAGGCACCGTTTCTTCTGAGCTTAATTCTGACACATTATCACCAACTTCTCCACTAGTATGATTAGTGTATAGTTTTCTTTTTCGCAGACTAATTTCTAGTATGACCACATAATCCAAGTCATTTTCATTTATATCTGTACTTGGACTTACCGAAGTATCGTCATGATTCACACGATCCATGTTTAATTTTTTTAGGAGATTCTTTTTTTTATTTTTTTGTTTCTTTTGGTTAAAATATATACATGATTGGTTTAAGCGAAACAGGAAATCTAGTGTAATGAATAATTTTTTTTTCGTCTCCTCATTTCCATATTTGTATAATTCTTTGTCACCTACCTTCCATAATTGTATTATCATAGTCATGTTAATTCTACCTTAATCGTATTAGGCATTTTCAGTGGCTGGGTGGCATAGTAGTATAATGCTAGTTTTTCCAGTACTCCAATCCCTAAGTTCATATACCAGAATCAGTAAATTTTCGATTTAAGATTCTTATAACTGATAAATCTGGATTTAAAGTCCTTAAAAAAACTGGTTTCCAAAACTTAGACGAACTGTTTGTAACTAAACAATGCCGGATTCCAATCCCTATACCAAAAACCAATAAATTTTGAATTATCGAATCAAAATTTGTATAAAACTGGTTCCAAAACTTTAAAATCAAGTTTGATCTCTGCGATAAGCTTTAGCTAATTATAGCAAAAAATTAATTTTAGCCATTGTTAGAGTCAAGTTTAAGTTTAAAGTTGGTTTTATAAAAAATTGTTGTGCAATGCAGTCGTGCAACTACTCTAATATTTATAATTGATTGATTTGGTTAGAAAGCATCCATAAATAACGTTATCTACCTCCTCATAAGACCTCATGACCCCCTGGAAATAGGTCATCCATAAATAACGTTATCTAATTTACATAGACTCAGTACCCCCTCTAGATAAATATAAATATAAAAAAAAATTTTTTTTAAAAACGGGATTATATACATGTACCCGAAGGTACAGTACATAGGGATACCACGGATCTGCGATAGCATAATATGTGCATAATTCAGATTTTACAGCAGCATAAGCGACAGCTATATTCGCATATCAAGATGAATTTCGCATAATTAATAAACCAGAATTAAAGATCGAGTAATATCGGGTTTATCAATTTCCCCACCAGCTTTTTTTTTTTTTTTAATCTACTGTAAATTAATATGCTCATGTTCATACCCAGAAAATTTTAGATTTTTTTTTCGGTTCAATCTATAATTCCAGAAAATTAAGGTCACCATCGGGTGATATAGGAGAAAAAAAAAGGCCGGCGGGTTATGCAAAACGAAAAATTACTTTGTACTAAAATTTTGCAGTGAATTTTTTTGTTTGATGCAAAAGACAGTTTTGTAAACACGGCTCTTTTCGTAATTTTATATTACACAGATTTTGTAGTTTTATTGGTAAGTTACTGGTGGGGTTCAGTACTTACAATAAGGGAGCTGACTTTTATCACCTGATTTTTGGGTGGGTAGGTGGGGTAGCCAAAGTATTAGGTGTAATTCTGGCCGGAATTACCAAAATCCGGCCAAAATTATAAATAATTTTTTAATTAAAATTATAAATTTATATGTAAATTTAATATTAAATAGCTTTTGAACTACTGGACCAATTTGGATAATTTAACTACCAAAATGATCTTTTCAAAGAGAGGATTCTAGCAAGCCTAAAATCATTAAAATCCAATGACTAGATCATAAGATTGATATTGATTTGTATTATTATAAATATTATATAATATTTTAATAAATACTATATAATATCCAGTATTGGGTGATATAGTGGTCAACCAAAAATTTGCTGATCAAATTGGTCTGGTCAAATTGGTCAATTGGTCAAACTGATCAAATTGGTCAAGTCTATTATATAAATATTATATATATATTATATAATAAATTATATTAAATATGCTATTTGACCAATTTGACCAGTACAAGAGGACCCCGAACTATACATAGATAGGTGGCAATTTGCTTTTGCTTATTTTTGACAATTTTTTTGTAGATCTTTTCTATATTTAGAGAATGTTTAAAGCGTTGTGCATCATATGTTTTTGACTATTTAGTTAAAGTTAGAGTAAGGGTTAGTTCAGGGTTAGGGTTAGGGCATGTTTTATAGATAAAATCACCTTCCCGACATTTTTTATTAGTGCATGTGCATCAATATAGGTTTAGGCATTAGTTTTCTTGTATTCTTCGTTTCCTCGCTTTTTTTTCCTCTTTTTTTCTTCGTCGGGCTGATCCGTGTCAATCAAAACAAACAATTTGATTGACCTTATATCACGTGATTGCACAACGCTTTAAACAACCCCTATATTTAGTAATATTAATGCTTATTTTTGACTATTTTTCTGTAGATCTTCTCTATTTTTAGAAATATATAACAATTTTTTAAAATTGTTAGCTATTTATAGATTGTTCGGGGTCCTAGTACAGGTCCTTTGACCAAACCGGTCAAATTGGTCAAATTGGTCTGGTCCAATGGTCAAATTGGTCTGGTCAAGCCAACACTGATAATATTATATAAATCTAGATCGATTTTAGGAACCTTTGATAGGATTTTGGTAATTTTGAACTTGTTAGAATCCTCTTTTTGAGAGGATCATCTTGGTAGTTAAATCATTTAAAATGGTCTAGTAGATCAAAAATTATATAGTATTAATTTTTTTATTAATTAATTGATAATCCAGGAGAATAGGCAAAATGAGGCTTTTTCCATTTAAAATTTTTTCTTACTAAGTTAACAATACATGTCCACTAATTGAAAGTTGTAGAGCTCGTTGAGACGCATCTAATGGTGGTTAGATCATCCAAATCAGCTCAGTAGATGGCAAGATATCGTCGAAAAACGATTGGCTGACTATATAAAAATCTGTGACTGAAATCTCATATGAAAATCACTATAGGTGAAATGTGAGCGTGCTCCATCTAAAACTTTTTCTTACTAAGTTAATGATACATGCCTAATTGAAAGTTGTAGAGCTCGTCGGGGCGCACATAACGGTGGTTAGATCATCTAAATCGACCCAGTGGATGGCGAGATATCATCGAAAACCGATTGGCCGACTATATAAAATCTCTATGTATACAATATTGGGCAAAAATTGTAGAATAACGGTAATTTGGCAAATGATCATGTGCCGCTCTGCGGCACATATAGCCAATCATTTGCCAAATTACTGTATTTGACAATTTGCCCAATATTGGTGTTATCTGGCAATTTATGATCATGATTGGTAGGGAGTTGCTCGCTGAGTTTTAATTTATATAACCATGTTTATATCATAACACATGAAAAAATAACAGTAAGAAATTTTTTCATGATCATATGAGTTTGTCGGATAAGTAAACAATATTTGTTTACATAGAGATTTTATATAGTCGGCCAATTATTTTCTGACGATATCTCGCCATCCACTGGGCCGATTTGGATGATCTAACCACCGTTATGTGCGCCTCGACGAGCTCTACAACTTCAATTAGTAGGCATGTATCGTTAACTTAGTAAGAAAAAAACTTTTAGATGGAGCACGCGCACATTTCGCCTATAGTGATTTTCATATGAGATTTCTGTTACGGATTTTTATATAGTCAGCCAATCGTTTTTCGATGATATCTTGTCATTCACTAGACTGATTTGGATGATCTAACCACTATTAGATGCGTCTCGACGTGCTTTACAACTTTCAATTAGTGAACATGTATTGTTAACTTAGTAAGAAAAAAATTTTAGATGGAAGATACCTCATTTCGCTAGTTGACGGGTGGATTATCAATTAATATATAAATTTTTTGGTCAATTTGATTGGCTAATAAAGTGTCAGGTGTGGGTGGGTAGGGGTAGCCCCTTAAGAAATGGAAATCACCTGATTTACGGCAGCTCCCTAACAATAACGATAAAAATTTATAATGATAAATTTCGCATATTTACGCATAATCTGTAGCAATATTTTTAAAAAAAATTTATCGCATAATTCGCATAATTCGAAGTGTAAAATTTGGGGTTTGTCGCAGCAGAAAATTAGGATCCCTAGGTACATATACCCACATCGCGTGATACATATAACTTCTATTAATATTTAATAAACATATCGGCCGATTTGGTTTGACCCCAAAATTAGCCAATCATGATTGAGAATTATTTGCTGTTAAAATTTATTACAAGGAGTGTTTTTACAAAAAACGGTCTTTTAAATTCACTTTGAAGTCATAATTAAGTGTAGAATATTGCAATTATCTACATGTTTTATTATTAGCTAAAAGTAGGTTAAAAAGGCTGTTTTCCTGTAAAATTACTTCCGGATTCGCCCTTACCCATTATACAACCGATCGTTCAAAGAACAAACCGATCGTTCACTACCCGAAAATACCCGAGCACTTCAACAACTAGTGATAGTGCTTTCTTTTACGGCTTAGTGTAGTTGTTTTTTTAGTAATTATTGCTTGTCTATTTCATATAAAGGCTAAAAAGCTTTTTTTATTGAATGTTTCGTTTGTTATTCTTCACGTCATTTAATGGCAAAAGTTCATGTAACCGTTTATCGAAAAAAGACCCTAAAAATCAAATCGGCGGATTTGATTATTTATTTTTATTATATAAATCATATATATTTATTTATTAACTTAAATACCAATAATACATGATTTAACCCAAAATCTGCTTTACCCATTCTAAATCTAAACTCGATCCCTAACCCTAAACCCAATCCTGTTTTACCTAATCCTAACCCTAAACCCAAACCTGTTTTATCTATTTCTAACCTTAAGCCTAACATTAATCCAAAATACGATTTGACTCTAAATACTCTAAATCTAGTTTCTTAGGAGAGTGCAGAAAATCACGTAATTTTTTAGGGGGGGTGGGGGGTCCCCAAATATCACGTCCTATATATATATATATAGTATAAATAGCCAATCATATTGAAGAAAATAGATTTTTAGTTAATCGCAGATAGTTGCTACATAGTAAAGTCTAAAATTTACTAAGCAAATCGAAAAAATCGATTAAGTAAACTTATTCAGCAGATCAAAATACACTTATTACGAAATTTTCATAAGTATTGGAAAACTTTTTATTATTTAACTTTTAACTTTTACGTTCATCGAATAAATTTTTTTAAAAAATTTTAATTTTTTCGTCAAACGTAAAAATCAAAAGTCAATTAATAAAAAATTCTCCAATACTTATAAAAATTTTGTGTTAAGTGTATTTTGATCTGCTGAATAAGTTTACTTAATCGATTTTTTTCGATTTGCTTAGTAAAATTTAGACTTTACTATGTAACGACTTTTGTCAATTGTGGGGTAGCTTATTTTCAGGTCAAAGACGTTTTTGAGTTTTTTTAAATTTGGTTGGTCAATAGTCCTATCACTAGGGGGGGAGGGGGGTCAGGACCTATGTAAACCCTAATTACATGATTTACTGCACTCCCCTTACTAAAACACAATTAATTAAGTCCCGATTCACATCCGGCTCTAAACTCTTCTAATGATTTTTCACAAAATAAATCCCAGTTAGTTAATCTCTATCGTAGAAAAACTTGCATATGATAATTTGCTTTTCATAAATTCTGGAACATCTGACAAAAAATTAACCGACCGAATATTTGCCGATTCGATATCGACAGCAATCATTACTGAAATCACAAACTTATCGAATCGGCAAATATTCGGTCAGTCAATTTTTTGCCAGATGTTTCAGAATTATGAAACAGCTGAAATTATTTTACCTAAGATCCAAAGAAGCCGGTGTGGTGTTCTTGCAAACAGATCTGCTAATGTTTTTCACCATTTGATCTAAGTCATCGATATGTCAATTACTAAGTAACACTTCTTCTTTCAAAGCGCATTCGCTAGTGTTTTCTTCGTCCTGACCTAAAAACGGCCCACATGGTGAAAAAGACTCCAGTAAAGCAATGCCATCAAACGACAAAATCTACATTATACCAAAAATGATGAACCTAGAATGGCGCGAAGCTATGATTCGAAACCACCCAAATAATGATACCGAAAACTACGTTTACACCAAGGCTCTAATTACACGATAATATGGAACGACTCCAAAACTGGCAACTTTAGCAATGACGACATCTACAAAAACTTACAAGCAGAATTAGATTAAAAAAAAAGATTATCAATGTTTATATATTCCGTGATTGGTATGATACACAGAAGCACAGGTATAAAAAAATTTTTTTTTGTTTATTTATTAATTGCGTTATTATTGTTTTGACCACCTAATATATTAAAAAATCCGTTATATAGTATTAAACCCTTCTTGCATAACATTATTTTGGATGCCCCCTTATGCATATATGATTAATGATCGATTAAAGGTTATTGATGATCAATTAAAAGCTATAATCATATTTATTGATATATTTTAAGATCTGCATTATTCGATATTAATTTAAAACAGTAATCAATATATTTTAAGATCTGCATTATTCGATATTAATTTAAAACAGTAATCGATCAAAAGATTATAATCGATCAAACTAACTTTTGAAATCGAACATATCAGGTTCGAATCTCTAATTGTAATCGATTAAATTTTATGATTGATCATAGCCTTTTGATCGATTATAATTGATCATGATCAAACAAAAAAATTAGTGATCGATCATGACCGATTTGACCAAGTAATCGGTCATACCATGTTCGATTTCAACCTCTACAAAATATATTTGAAAGCATAGAAGCTTTTAGAATGTATAATAAAATTAATATGCTTAATCAAAATCTTACCATCAGAAAATTTTATATATAGATATTGATCGATATATAGCACTTAATCATTTTATATCGATTATAATATATTGTTATATATTGATTAAAATATTGTTATATATCAATTAATTGGATAAAAATTGATATATATCTATAATTGATAGATATCATAATATTGTTTTACTAGGTTGGCATGTCACAATGTCCAATTGATTTCAATTTTTTTTGGACATATGTCCAATTGAAATTGGACATATGTCCAAAAAAAATTGAAATCAATTGGACATTGTGGCATGCCATCCCTGTTGTTATATATCAATTAATTGGATAAAAATCGATATATATTTATAATCGATATATATCATTTTTTATATTATATTGTTATATATTATATCTATAAATCGATTATAATCATAATTATTTGAAACGATATATAACGATTAGCAAATCTTTAACGATTACATAGTGTTTTGACCATGTCATGAAAATTTTAACCCAAATCACCGGGTAAAAAAAAAATAAAAAAAGTTCAAAATTTTTTAAGCCCATTTGATCCATAAACTACCAAGGATTATAAAAATATATTCCACAAAGTATGCGAAAAAACTTAAAAAAAAAAAAAAAAAGGCTGTTTCGACCTATTTTTACCCTCCTCTCCCTTTTAGGGCGAGGACAGGAATCAGCTAATTCAATTTTGGCCAAAATTTTGACCCCCCTATTTTAGTCAGGTCTTCATATTAAATTTCCAGTTTTTCAGCCCCCCTCCCCCTAGAAAATCAGCTGATTTCTGGCGCCTCCCTTACTCCTCTTTTCCTTTTACTCCTCTCTCTCTTTCTTTTACCTCTCTCACTCTTTTACCACTTTTTCTTTTTTTTTTATTTTTAATATTTCGAATACATTTGAAATATTTTAGGACGATCTGTAACCTGGATCATATCAAAAACACGTTTGACTAATATTTCGAAATGTTTTGATGATTTTTGATAATTGTACTACAAGATCAGATAGGTCTTTGTTTTTTTTTGTTTATAATTTAGATCTTCTATTAATTTTACATTGTTTTTTTGTTTTTCTTTGGTTTCGTTTAGTTTCATTTAGTTTCGTTTTGTTTTATTTAGGTTTGTTTTGTTTTTTTTTATTTATATTTTTTTTTATTTTTTAATTTTTTTTATTTTATTTCAACACTTTACCACTAGCACTTTGCAAGAAATCCAGTAACTTACAGTATTTAGTGCAAGCTAACTCAGCCTTTTGACACTTTGCAAAAACATACAACTACTTTCTCTAGCAATTTTAAAAGTTCAAGAACGCAAGTTTTTGCAAGTTTTTGCAAGGTTTCGTTTTATTTATTTTTTCGTTTCATGTTTTTTGTTTTTGTTTTTTTTATTTTTATTAATTTATTTTATTTCGGCACTTTGTGAAAACCTTCGACGATTTCTAAATTGCAAAAACACGAACTCAAAATGGTGATTTGGGGCTTTATTTATTTTTTTATTTAGTTTGCTTACATTGTTGTTTTTTGTTTGTTTTCTTTTTTTTACTTATTTTTTAACTTTATTTTATTTTATTTATTCTTTACTTTTTTCGAAACTTTGCAAGAAAATGACTTGACTTTCCAGCACTTTACAAGAACACCAATTCTAACATCTCTGGTACTTTGCAAGAAGTCATGAATATAAACAAATATAATCGAATATAAGCGAATATGAGCCAAATATAATAGTTTATTTTTTTTTGTTTTTGTTTTTTTTGTTATTTTTTCAGTTTTGTTTTTTGTTTTTTGTTTGTTTTTCTTTATTTATTTTTTTTATTTTATTTTATTTATTCTTTACTTCTTTTAGAACTTTGCAAGAAAACAACCTATCTTTCTGGCACTTTGCAAGAAGTAGCGAATATAAGCAAATTAGGAATTGGAACCGTTTAACCGTTTAACAATTGCTCTATAATTCTGGGCAGAATTATGTTGGTCGTGGGCCAGAATTATTTTAATACTGGCCAAATTAAACGGTTAAACAGTTAAACGATTAAATGATTAAGAAGAATTTTAGGCGCTTCCAATCCCTAAAGCAAATATAAGCGAATATAAGCGAATATGAGTAAATATAAAGAATATAATAGTTTATTTTTTTTGTTTTCATTTTTTTAATTTTTTTTGGTTTCGTTTTTTTTGGATTTATTTTTTTTTGTCATTTTTTTTATAATAATATATAATATATGTAATATTTAAAATATAATAAAAAAATAAAATTTTATATATATATATATTTTTTTATAAACTTTGACAGTCTCGCTGGTACTTTATTAATTAGTAATTAGTTTACATATATTAATCTAAGTTATACATATAATAAAACCCATAGATTGTAAGTCCAACATCATCCGGCTGCGAAAACCGTGCCCTGATGCAACCTGTTACACTAATTTCCATAGATATAAATATCTCAGCCCTGTCAAAGACTAAGAGGGCTTTTAGAAATTACGTAATATTTTTTTACTAATAAATTTCAAAATTTTACCCCACCCACACACACCTGATACTCTATTAGCCAATCAAATTTTATATTTTTCATATGTTTCAATTTATGAAATTGATAATAACTATTGCCCTACTGGAACAATTTAGATGATTTAACTACCAAAATATTTGTCTCACTGAGATAATTCTAACAAGCCCAAAATCGTTAAAATATAATTACAGAATCCCAAAATCATTCAACTTTAGTGTAATTTTAATAGTGATTTTTTAGAATTACTAAGTAAATTTCTTTAATATTGGATAACTTTGATCTAGCAGCCCGTTTTGGATAATTTAACTACCAAAATGTTCGTATCAGTGAGACGATTCTAACAAGCTCAAAATTGTTAAAATATAATCACAGGGTCCCAAGATCGTTCAACTTTTGTGTAATTTAATAGTAATTTTTTAGAGTCACTAAGTAAATTTCTTTAATATTGAATAACTTTTGATCTACTGGCCCGTTTTGGATAATTTAACTGCCAAAATGTTCGTTTCAGTGAGATGATTCTAACAAGCCCAAAATCGCTAAATTCTAATCACAGAATTCCAAGATCAATAAAGATTTTTTTGTTTGTTTAACAATACAAATCTTTATCGATCTTGGAATCCTGTAATTGGAATTTAGCGATTTTGGGCTTGTTAGAATCGTCTCACTGAGACGAACATTTTGGTAGTTAAATCATTCAAAACGGGCTAGTGGATCAAAAGTTATTTAATATTCAAGAAATTTACTTAGTGATTCTAAAAATCACTATTAAAATTACACAAAAGTTGAACGATCTTGGGACCCTGTGATTAGATTTTAACGATTTTGAGCTTGTTAGAATCGTCTTAGTGAGATGAACATTTTGGTGGTTAAATCATCTAAATTGGTTCAGTAGAACAATAGTTATTAATAATTTTATAATTTTATACTTTTGGTCAGAATTATAAAAATTTGACTAGAATTATAATTATAACCTGATATTTTCAGGACCTCACCCACTTACTAAAAAATCACGCAATTTCTGGAAGCCCCCTAACTCTTTTAGATTCTTTCTACCTACGCAACCAGATAGGATAATCTTATTCTAGAGAAAATAAAACAAGTAAACGAAAAAAAAAAAAAGGAAAAATAAAAAGAGGAAAGAACATTTCAAAACCTAAACGAGTAACCAAAATACATAAAAAGAAAAATAAAGGAAGACAAAGATAGAAAAAACAAAAGAAAAAACAATGACAGAACTGAAAAGGTATTATTAAACCTGTACTAGATTGTAAAAATTATATAATACACTAAATGAATAAGCCTACTCTAAATTCATTTAAGCATTATATATAAAAAAGTAAAATCATAAAAAAACCCATAGAACCATAAAGAACCTTGTGTCTGAGAGAACCTTCTAGAAAGAAATTTCATGCCAGGATTTTCTTCAAAAGACTTCACGTATCATTCATTGTTTATTTCGATAGGCCGGAAACTCACTCGTGACTTAAAGGGAGGGCCAGAAATCAGCTGATTTCCTAGGGGGAGGGCTGAAAAACTGGAAATTTAATATGAAGACCTGACTAAAATAGGGGGGGTCAAAATTTTGGCCAAAATCAAATCAGCTGATTCCTGGCAGCGCCCTAATTCAGATTAGGCAGGCGCCTTTCCAATTCGAATGAAGTAAGGGCACTGCCAGGAATCAGCTGATTTGATTTTGGCCAAAATTTTGACCTCCCCTATTTTAGTCAGGTCTTCATATTAAATTTTCAGATTTTCAGACCCCCCCTAGGAAATCAGCTGATTTCTGGCCCTCCCCTAAATGTTGTCGATCTTTTGGAGGGGGTAAGCTGGATTTCTCACTTTTTGGTGAAATTTCAAAAAGCCCAAGAAGAAATAAAGAGAGTACAAACTTGTAAAGAACATAAAAGTTATACTTTGAAGAATAACATATCTGACAAAAAGACTACTTCTGCCTAAGCCTCTATAGCTTTTGACAAAAAACTTCAGGGTTATTGCCCTACTACATTTTCTATAGTAACAAAGTCTTCCACCCGGAGAGCCAAACCCAAAGGAAAGATCTTTTTTAGCTCTATTTCAGTTGTCTCACATCCGATCTGAAACTCTTTATTCAAGATGCTTCTAGATAAAGCTTTTGTTATATACAAATATACTAGCTTCAAAGTTTTCATAGGTCAGATTTTGTAGAAAAATTGGTACGAGGGATCGTCAGAAAGAGCTTGCTGATAAAATTTATATTAAATAGCAAAAACTTGTGAATATTGTATATTTAATAAATTAAAATATTATTTAATAATAATAAATAAAAAAAAATTTATAATTAAATTGCGAAAACTTGCGAAAACCTGTAAAATGTTCAAAAAGCATGATTATGTAAATATAATAATTATTAATTGATATCATATCAGATATATATCGATTAATATCGATATATATCGATTACTATCACTATCGATAGAAATCGGCAGGGGTGATGGGTATCGATATATATCTTACCGGTTAGTAATCGATATATATCTATATATAAAATTTGCTAATGACAAATAAAAATGAAGAAGATATTACTAAAAGACAGCAAAAGATAGAATCGAAAATAGTAGAATTACAGCATTTGGTTGACCATATTAACGAAGAATTGAATATGAATAATTTTCAGTATATAGAAGCCATTATTAACAATTTAGACTGTGCTTTTACAATTATCTCAGATATTGAAAAAGCAAAGAACCAAAGAGTACAGCATACGACCTGGCATGGTTCAAAACCTTGGATAGGACTCCGAAATATACATAAATAGATTAGGTATGAGTTTGCTTATTTTTGAGGTTTTTATACAGATCTTTTTTATTTATAGTAATTTTTGCTTATTTTTGAAGTTTTTTTTGCAGATCTTTCTTTTTTTAGTAACCCTATAATTAACCTGACCTATCTATGTATATTTCGGGGGTCCTCTTTGGATATTATTTCTAAATTAATAATATAACCTTTTAGTACTGTTATTAAAAAAGATTGATATTACCAAAATAATAGAAAAATTTTATTGAATAATAAAAGTATAGTGCTTCATTTTGGCAATTACCAGTAAACATATCCACCGATTTGTTTTCACCCCAAAATTAGCCAATCATGATCGAGAATTATTTGCTATTAAAATTTATTACAAAGTAAGTTTTGACAATAATGGTTTATTAAACTTACTTATAATCCATAATTAAGTTATAGAATATTGTAATATCTACATGTTTTATTATTAGCTAAAAGTAAGTTAAAAAAGTAGTTTTTCTGAAAAGTTCTTCCGAATTTACCCTTACCCATTATACAACTGATCAAACAATGACAAACCAATCCTTTTCTACCTGAAAATACCAAAACACTTTAACAACTAGTAATAGTGCTTCCTTCTATAGCTTGGCGTAGCTTTTCTTTGAATATTTATTGTTTATTTATCTCATATAGAGGCCAAAAAACTATTTTATTTGAAGGTTTCATTTGTTATTCTTCACATCACTTAATAGCAGAAGTTTGTGTAATAGTTTATCGAAAAAAGACCTCTAAAAATCAAATTGGTGGATATGATCTACAAAGTCATCTTCAAATCTGTAATCTTTAATCTTACAAAAAATTTGTAAATATTTTTTTACAGCTATAATAAAAATCTATAGCTAGCTTTAACTTACTTGTTTTAAAAACATAAGTGTACTATATTTAAAAATTCTACTCCTTTTTAGAATTTTTTATCATTATTTAGTTAAAAGCAATAGTTTTGTAAAATTGAAGTATTGATTGTGCTTTTGTTGTACAAAATAAAACATAAATAGTGTAGTACAAATTAGAATTAACACAAATAAATCAGAAATGTTTAGTTATAGAACAAAGAGGACAAAAGGTACATAACAGTAAAATTGGTTTTATGCCCTGTCAAATTTCTGTTCACTCAGGGAACTTCTCTAGGCCTTGCAATATTTGGATCTTTAATAAGTTCACTGAATATTATTAGATGTAGATTAATTTTTTTTTTGAAAATTTTCTTTCTTTGGGAATAGTGACTTGAAATAGTTGGCTCCCTTTGGGTAGCATATAGTAGCTAGATTTGAAAGATAAGTATGAATACTGTTATTTCTTGTTTTCTATTCAGGTATAATCATTACCTAATTCTGGGTCTTGTTTTTCAGCTTTAGAGCTCTTAGATCAACCTTTTTCGTAATTTAATCAAAGAGCCAATGGATTATATTTAACAAATTGTTTAAAATCTTAGTCATTCGAATTTGGGATTGGAGACTATAAACCTTGAGAAAAAGGTCTTGAGTTTTAGCTAATAGCCAAGTCCCAAGACCAAATCCAATCTTTCAAATACAATTGAATTCTCAGGACCAGAGTTATCAAACCACTATATAGTTTCCAGTCTAGTAATATCAGATTCAATGAAGCCAAAAAGTGAAACTACTGGAGAAAGATCAAAACCTAATAGAGTAAGTTTCAATATGCAATAAAAAGTATGATAGGCCCTGATGAAGACCGATAATGAAGAGCCAGACCCAGAAAATTTACCAAAAGAGTACTACAGAAATTATATTTATGCAAATCTCTAGTAATTATCGATACAGTACTACCAAAATAACAAGTTCCAAACCCAAGACCTTACAGAGCAAGATATATGCCCCAACTAAGAATGAAATAAACTACTGAGAACTCTACAAGACAAGATTTAGTGAAACAAAATGGGACTCTATTAGGCAAGACAAGACCCAACCGAAGTTGACGAAGCATATATATAAAAAGAAATATTCTAGGACATTAATTGCTGAGTTTAGATTAAACTATACCCCAAAGACAAAAGAAGTTAATAAAAAGAGAAAGATACAAAAGTCAAAAAAAGACTAAAAAAAATAATAATACTTGATCTACATTGAAACTGGTATTATCAAAAATGAAAAAAATATCAGAATCAACAAAGATATACAAAACCAGACCTACTCTGAGTATAGGAAAGAAGACCCGACATGGTGAAGCAAAACAGAACCCAAACAAAAAAAAAAAAACCACACTAAGCCTACTTTGAAGAATGTATGAACAAGACTATACCAAGACTGAAAGAAGAAAAACCAGGACTAACAAGGCAAGACCATTTTGCCGAGAAGTAGACACAAACCATGCCTAGTCTCTAGGAAGGAAAAGATAAAACCAACTCAAGTCTTAGAACTACCCTATTATTCTGACTCCACAAGAAAACTCTATGTACAACAAAATCTACAACTATGAGAATACCGAAGACAAAGTGAAATCTAGAAGAAAAGAATGAAACTACATTGCTAAAAATTTTTGAAATCACAATAAAACCGAACCACCCAAAGCCAGAAAAATGGCACCTACTTTAACAATATAGAACTACACTCACACCAATGATGAAATCGTAAGTCCTTCGAATGACAAGCTGAAAGAAAACTGTATCGCTAAAAAATAATACTGTCAAAAAAAATATACAATAAAGATCAACACCAACTACTATGATAAAGACTACGAGTTTCAAAAATATTGACTCCAAGATTAATGACGACTCTGAAAACAATGATGGTTTCAAGATTGATATTTTAAAAAAAAAAAAAAAAAAAAAAGAGAAAAAGAATTAGCATGTGTAAATCGAAAAACTTTTTAATTTAATATTACATATGCTTTTCCAGTATAACTTAGTAATTATACTATAATTATGACTGACAAAACACATACTATTAAATTGTGATCAAAATTAAGAACCGTAACTATGAAAAATTTATATTGACAGTTACTCGCATTACTTATATCAGAGTTACATAAAGTATTTTTAATTCTTTTTTAGTGATTTTGCTAGCCTGGAGTTGCCTTTCTAACTCTTCCATCCCCTCTTTCATTTTTCTTCCCTGAGTTCGACTATATTCCAAATCCTTTTCGATAACTTTCACGCCTGACAAACATTAAACAATTAATCAAAAAGAATGAAACAAAAGACAAAGACTTTAACAAATTTAATATTCTTAAAACTCAAACTTTTTAGACACAAAAACAAAAACTTTACTATTTATTAATTATTATTTTAAACTATTTTAAACTTTATTATTTACTTATTACTTATTTTATTACAAATTTCAAAATATTTAAAATTTTATTTATAAAATAATTAAACTATATACAAAAAGAATTTATACCATATTAAAATTATTTCTAGCTTTTTCATCCCTCCTCCTTTTTTCATCTGCAATTCTTCTTCTCAAATCACTATTTTCATTTTTTAAATTTTCCACTTGTGTTCTCCATCTATTAATCTCAAGAACTAGCTGATTATAATTGCTTATTTGTTGAAAGGCCTCAATGTCCGGAGGATTTCGTTTTTGCTCTTCCTCTTGAAAGTTGATAACATGGTTTTGAAGTGCTGCCAAATGAGAGGAAACAGATTCAAACTTCTTTTTGCGAGTCATCTATAAAATAAAAATAATTAGAAACAACTATTTTTAGGGATCATATACTGAAAAGAGAAAATAAATAAACACAAGTGCATTGGCCACTACAACTTTTGTAAAAAGAAAGACTAAGTTATAGAGAAAAATATCTACCGAGAAGACCACTATAGAGGTACACAATATAGGGTGCTCACCCAGATATAGAAGACTGGCTTCGCACACAGCAAGTGCTGAGACTAGACTCATAGTCCAAAAGTATACACACCTTGAGCAAAGCAAAGCAAAAGTTTAATAAAGAGTTTTTTTTAAAATAAAAAATTTTCTAAATGAAGAAAGTGAAAAATGACAAATTAATTAGAAAATTTTAAAAAGCAAAAAGGACAATAAAAAGGAATAGAGAAAGGAATATTAACTAGAGAAGATTTTGAACGAAAATTTTGAAGAAAATGAATATTTAAGATACAGATTTTAAATAGAAATGGATAATTATTCCAAAATAAAAAATTTGTAAACAACAACAGAGAAAATTACAATGATGAGAAAATAATTTACAAAATTAAAAATTAGCTAATGACAAAACACCAATTAAAAAATAGAAGCTAATTTTAAACAAATTATTAAAAAAAGTTTAGAGACCTTACAACTATAAGAGGAGAAAGCAACAAGAAAATTGCCAAAACACATGTTAAGCAAAATTTTTGACAAGTTTTGCCAAGTTTTGTTGAACAAAAAACATGTGGGAATTGCAAAAATAAATATGTGATAAAATTTTTTGGAATATCCGAAAAACAAGACCATAACAGTATATTATCATTTAAGATTCTCAAGCACAATCATGTATGAATTATTAATTTCAACAATTATGATAATAACAGACAGTGTTGTCATAGGACAGCTCTGGACAATTTGTGGACAATTGTGGACAATTGTGGACAAAAAAATAAATCTAAATTACTTAAAATTTTATTAAGGTAACCTATTTTTTTTTTTTAGAAAAATATTAAGAACTATAAAAAATAAATAATTATATTTTCTTAAACTAATTTATTAAATTTTTAAAGTCAAAATATTCTTTAGACAGTTGTGGACACTATGGACGTTTGGACGTAAACATGGGCAAAAAAAGTCTTGGACATAGTAGACACGACAACACTGATAACAGATGTGCATTTAAATTAATTACTAAATATTCAGTGAATATTATTCATTGAGTCAGACCTCTACTCTAGAAAAAAAAAAAAAAAAAAACAATTACAGCTGTTTTTATAAATTCTGGGACACTTGATAAAAATTAGCCGAATGATTTTTCATTAACCAAAAAAAATTTCGTTTTTTTAATTAAGTCTTTTTCTATTTTTTAATTTGATTTATTAAAAAAAAGAAAATTCTGAAATCAGCCAATCAGCAATCTAATAAAACCGGACTGGGTATTATTCAGGCAAATCTTTGTGTGGGTCCGAACCCGTATTGATTCTGATAAATCAAGGGTCCGAACTTGGTCTGTCAACAGACTGGACTGGATTCCAGACTGAACCTAGACCTTTTGCAAAACACTACTATTGAGAGACCCAGAGTTTAATAAATGACCAGATATGGTTATAAATTTATAAACATATGCTCCGATTTTTGGAATTTATACGTAGATCTTTTTTTTTAAAACTTTAAAGTTAAATAATTTTTGATCTACTGGCCCGTTTTAAATGATTTTACTACCAAAATGTTCGTCTCTTTGAGACGATTCCAACGAGCCCAAAATCATTAAAATCCAATCACAGGAACACGAGAAAATGCGCTGTCAAATAGGTGACGCACCTCTAG